>BGPR01001014.1:1889-21602 GCA_013235015.1 Araneus ventricosus | reverse complement strand
GCCCCAAAGACTTGCGTCGCCTAATAACCCCTGCAGGGAACAAACATAATTGTTTTCCGAAAGAAATTTAAAATTTTAGAAAAATCTTGGAAACTCCCATCAGAGAAGCAAGAAGGGTTATTGCGATAACTTTAGTCCTTTTGATTTCTATCTATTGTAATATATTTAGCTAAAATGTCTCAATATCTCCACTATTGAGAATTACATTTGAATTTTGTTTCTGCGACAGTGGCGTGGCGACCGGAGGCAGTGGAGTATAGATGCCCCGGGTGCCAGTTTTAGGGGGTGCCATGGAGTCAGAACATTACTGCGTTTGTGCCATTTTTAAAGCAAAATATGATAAGAGGGAAAAAATAATTTAATACCCCTGGCGCCATTTATGCTTGTTAAACCACTGATGGCGATTGGGATAAAAAAAATCAAATTTTTTTCCGGACAGCACTTACTCTGTCTACGCCACTGGCCTCGATGACAAAACGTTAATGCGTTTATGCCACTTTTTAAAGAAAAATACGATGAGGGGAGAAGAAAACCAAACTCCGTGAGCAATTTACACAAACTTAATCACTAAAGATGACGAAAGAGGGAGAAAAATTCACATTAAGACTTGGGAGTCACTTACCCTCACTACTCCATTGCTCTACGCCATGGTAGCCTTATAATGTTTTAGGCTTGATTCGTCTGCCTTGTTTTCGTCTGGCTCGATTGCATCAGCCGTTGCAATCTTGCGTGCTTAGCGATCGTTAATCACGCAATTTATCGAAAGAATTCCAGCCCTTAAACATTATCATGTTAATAAAAGCGAAAATAAAAATTCTGCTTGAGGTTAATACCCAATAGAAAGCATTTTTTAAATCATAACGTTAACATTTTTAAAAACACGTGACTGAAAGATTTGTTGAATCAATTATATTAGTTTGAATTTCAGTATAACAATGAAAAAGCACTGTTACAAATTGGGGTATTACACTTAAAGAAAGAAATTGGGCAGAATAGAGCTGGCATGACTAAAAAAATGAATTTGTTGAATTTTAAGTTGGTGTCAAATTGGTTTTTATACGATAAGGCACTCCGAAGTTATTCAGGAAAAGCATTAAAATTTCGATTAATTTTAATTAATTAAAAATTAAAATTTTTAAACTCTCATTTTAGAGAGCTATATTTGATATCTCTGGTCCAGCTGTTTGTTATATAGAGCGCTGCATTCCATACAATTTTGTTTGGATGCAATTTACAGAAATTGTGGCAGCCTGAAAACAATATCGCATCTTAAAATAAATGAATTTATATGACTACTCTCTCAACATTGCTTGTTACAATAATAGTACTATACAGCGGAACCTCGGTTGACGAGCACCTCTCACCACAAGTAATTCGTATAACGAGCAAAACAAATCGTAAAAAAAAACAACTTTCCTGTAGACAATTTCTTGATTAATAATTAAATTAAAAAGTAACGACCGAGTGACGATCTTACTCTCAGAGAGTTTTGGAAATATTACTTCCACATCTTTCCCTTTCTCAAGCTGATCGAAAATGTGTTGGAAGGGGTTACCAAGAGAACCCCCTCACTTCTACTTGGAAAAAGCTTCGCTGGAGAGCGCTGTCGAAAATATGACTTTGAGGAGTTTGGGACAGTACCTGTTATGCTTGTAGTCAACGAGATAGTGTCTTTGGCCAAGATCATGGGACTGGAGGTGGATAACAATGATATCGCTGTTTCTTGTGGAAGAACACAACGGAGAGCTCACCGCAGAAAATTATATGGAATTTCATTGTGTTTCACAGCAAGAAGTTGTGAAGGAGAGTTTGTCAGAGGAGGAGGAGGTAACAGCAAAGTAACAAGCTTCTGCAATAAGAGAAATGATGAAATCATGGGAAACTGTTGCATCGTACATTGAGAAGCATCGCCCTATTAAGGCAGTGGCTATGCGCACTAGAAATTTATTTAATGACTAGCTGATACACCCGCGTTGCTCCGGATTAAAATACTTTCATGTCTAATATTTTTTAAGTAAAAACTACTATTATATAATATATTTTAATACACAAAATCCTTTTATGATCTGAAACGTTTTTTAATTAAAATGAAAATGTCAATTGACCCAGAAAATTTTTAAAAAGCGCCGATAGTTAATTTTGTTTATAAATTTATTAATTACTAGCCACCTTCGGAAACCAGCTTGTTCGCCCGTCTGAATTAGTTTTTATTTTTGTATTTTATATTAATTATAGCATTACCCATCGCAGTTTCAGCCGCGATAACTAAGGAAAGATGAACAAAAAAACTGAATATTTTATTGTATTTGTCAGATAGTAAAATATTTAAAGACGTAAATTTTAAAATGCTAGCGATACAATTTTGTATGATGCATCGCAGCTGACGAAACTTACAAACTGAGTTTCAAATAACTTTCACTCAATTCATCTATCACTCATCGGTAGAATGATTAACGCTGAATATGGTCACGAAAACCAAACATACTGGATGCCCGTATGAACCAGTGGGTACAGAAAGTGAGCCGGCAAAAAATTCATAGACATCTAAAAGACCCGGGAGTATAGGATTTAAAAATAATTAATAATAATAAATTTTATTTTATTAAAATAATTAATAAAATAAAATTTAAAAGTTAGTTAGTTTTCCCGAACACTATTTCCTTTTTGTAATTCCTAGTTTCAGGCTGTAATTTCTAGTTTCTAATATTAAATTTGATGAGTTATCACTTGAGGAAATTCAAGTTTGGCGACGGTACTGTACTCTTAAGCCTAACCAAAATTTTAATAAAAAATTGCCTATAATGCAATATACTAAAATTTTAAAGCGTTTTCATGTCCCATAATTTTAAAATGGCAGGAAAGCATGAGATTAAATGCTTGAAGAAAGGTCGAAAATCATTTCAGTCTACCTCATACAAAATAAAAACAAACAAACCTGAAACTAAACATCTGTTACTACGATTTATAAAAATATTACTTTGAAGCAGGTGCGATAAAATATTTCAGAAATGCAATGAATACTAAAGTGAAAATTCCGCTTTGGAGTTAATTTCGAAAGAAAACAATTTATACTATCACAACCGTAACAATTGCAAAAGCGCGTGAATAAAAGATTTGCTGAAATAATGAGATGGTTTGAATTTTATTTACAACAATAAAAACATTGTTGCAATTCATGTTTTAAAACATTTTGAAACATTAATTAAAATTGAGCAAATTGTCGCATGGAAATAAGATTGGTGCCACTGAGAAGCTAATTTTTTAAACTTTAAGATGATGTAAAAATGATTTTTTGCGATAATAGGATCCGAAGTTATTCCGGGAAAACTTTAAAATTTAAGGTAATTTTTAAATAATTTAAATTCTAATTAAAATTTCGAAAAATCCTTTCTTAGTGAGCATCTACTCCCAAGAAGCAACCGCCTGCCAAATTTCAAGTTTCTAGTCCCAGTGGTTTGGGAGATTTCGTGATGAGTGAGTGAGTCTTGGTATTTGCCTTTCATTTATTAACTAGCTGATACGCCCGGCGTTGCTCCGGATTAAAATACTTTCGTGCCTAATGTTTTTAATGTAAAAACTACTACTATATAAAATATTATAATACACGGTACTTTTCCGTTAGCCGGGCACAAGCGAAAAATCGCCAAATAATGTAGAATTCCGCCAAATTTTTACAACCATTCTCTTGGCGACTTGGCTCACGTTTTGTTCACAATTGGCAACATTTGCGCCCGGCTAACGGAAAATCGCTTCGCTTGGCGACTTGGCTCGCGTTTGTCTACAGTTGGCGCCATTTGCGCTCGGCAAAAGGAAAAGTACCTAATACACAAAAATCCTTTTATAATCTGAAACGTTTTTTAATTAAAATGAAAATATCAATTGAACCAGGAGATTTTTAAAAAGCGTCGATAGTTAATTTTCTTTATTAATCTTAATTATTATTAATTATTTGTTATATAAATACTTCAAATTTTCTTAACAAATACTGAAGTATAAGAAAGATTTTAATGAATATTTTGAAACAATTAATTAAAAAGTTAATTTTTCAATATTTGAAAGCATGAAAATAAACCAAATCAGTAGTTCTTCCTAATATAAATTGTTTATCGTCGTTGTGAATCGTCTACTTTTAAAATTTTCTTTTAGTGTTCTTCCAGAATTCTGCTAATGTATTATGGCAGTAGTTCTTCGTATTATTCTTGTTCTTCAACAATAAGAAATATTGGTTCAAATTGTGTACAAAATTAACTTTGAAAAATCTTTAAAAAGAGAGAAACAAATTGTACGGCAATGAAATTTGTGTCACTAATAAGCTAATTTTCTGAAATTCAATAAGGTGTAAAATTAGTTTCGCCGAATTTTTTTAAATTTTTTATAAACTGAAATTTTAATTAACTTTTGGGCTTTGAAAAGTTCACAATGATGTTTCTCTTGCCTTAAATAATAAGTGTGCAAAGTTTGGTTGAAATCGGTTCATTGGTTTAGGAGGAAATGTGGAACATACACACATACACATGGTCACAATGACTTTTATTTATATAGAGACCTCGTCGTCGTTTCTAAACCAATTTTACAAATTCTTAAAACTACTATATCAAAGTAACACAAAATGCGAGGTACTTCCTTGAAAGTCTTGATAAAACCAAAATAAGTCTTGAAAATTAAATATTTTTGAAATGTAAATTTATGATTTATTTTAGTTTGAGGTATAAGGTTTAAGCCAACTCCACACTTAGGCAGACTACTGGGCGTTTCAATAACGAATAGTAAAAATATACTGCATCTGCCATTGAATAATAAATTTTGAAAAAATTATTAAAATTAAAGAAAAAATTGCACGACAATAATAAATAGATAAAGAAATATTTACAAAATAAACAGAAATATCGGAAAAATAAAGACAGATTAGATCAAAGTCTCACCGTTGCCTAGCAACGGAGAATCTATAAATTGCATTCAAAATCGTCTGCGTCAATTCAATCATTTAATTAATTAAATTTTGAAAAATTAATAAATATTGAAGGAAAAAATGCACAAAATTGAAATTGTTATCATTGGAAAGGTAAAATTTTGAACTTTCAGATGATATAAAAATATTTTTCGCGAAACAATTTGCTCCAAAGTTACTGCTGAAAAACGGTTTCGGTTAATTTCTAATTAACTGACTGTTTAATTAACTTTTGGGCTTTGAAAAGTTCATAAGTGTCTTCCCCTTGTCTTAAACAACAAGTGTGCAAAATTTGGTTGAAAACAGTCCATTGGTTTAGGATTAGATGTGGAACATAGCCACTTACATACATAGCTACAATGACTTTGATTTATGTTAAGATTATCTGTTATATATATACTTCAAATTTTTTTAACAAATACTGAGTGTTAAGAAAGGTTTTAATGAATATTTTGAAACAATTAATGAAATAGTTAATTTTTCATTAATTGAAAGCATGAAAATAAACTTAACCAAGAGTTGTTCTTAATATAAATTGTTTAACGTCGTTGTGAATCGTCTACTTCCAAAATTTTCTTTTAGTGTTCTTCCAGAATTCTGCTAATGTATTCTGGCAGCAGTTCTTCGTATTATTCTTGTTTCTCAACAATAAAAAATATTGGTGCAAATTGTGTATGAAATTAACTTTGAAATTTTTTTAAAAAAGAGAGAAAAAGTGTACAGAAATGAAATCTGTGTCACTAATAAGCTAATAATCACTAATAATTTAATAAGGTGTGAAATTAGTTTCGTCGAATTTTTTAAATTTTTTTTATAAATTTAATTTTAACTAACTTTTGGGCTTTGAAAAGTTGACAGTGATCTTTCTCTTGCCTTAAATAATAAGTGTGCAAAGTTTGGTTATAATCGGTCAAGTGGTTTAGGAGGAGATGTGGACACATACCTACATGGTCACAATGACTTTTATTTATATAGAGATCTCGCCGTCGTTTCTAAATCAAGTTTACAAATTCATAAAGTTATATCAAAGTAAGACAAGATGCGAGGTACTTCCTTGAAAGTCTTGATAAAACCAAAATAAGTTTTGAAAATTAAATATTTTCGAAATGTGAATTTATTTATTTTTTTAGTCTGAGGTATAATGTTTAAGCTAACTCCACACATAGGCAGACGTGCGTTTCAATAATGAATGGTAAAACTATACTTCATCAGCCATTGAATAATAAAAAATTGGAGGTATTTTTGCATTCTTCACTCACACTGTTTGCTGACTTGAAATAGGAATGGTACATTTTTGCTAACCATTTGTCACCAACTTCCGAAGAAACCGATATCCAACCAATATGAATCAGGCATACCATTAGATGCCATAAGAAGTCCTTCTGTGATATTCGATTCTTAACTGCCTTCCCTTATCCTTAGACACAAATCTGTGTCTCGGTAAGGTGGGAGCTCTAAACGCGCCTTTAATTTCACAATGAGGGACATAATATTATTTGTTACTTTTTCGCAGCTTGTGAGGCTTCTGGGTTATGAAAAAGATTGCATTCTTAATATTTTCTCACATCTTGTTGAAACCATGTCAATTTTTAAGATTCTTGGGAATAAGAGCTAAAAAAAACCTAATTTTCTTTTAAATGCAACCAATTGATTGCTTAATTTTGCGCCCTCTTGTGACTGCGCCCAGGGCACATGTCACACCCTAGTTACGCCACTGGTAATAATTACCTTTGTTGTCAGCAATACCCTTTGCTGTGTTCAGGCAGTTCAAAGACCCGGAAAGGTTGCAAAAGGCGGGTTAAATGCAGCAATACGTCTCCCTTGAACATCCCAAACAAGCTCATTTCAGTTTAAGTTCGAAGAACGTGATGCGCTACGCACAATAGTCTCATCACAAAGATAATTATCCACCAACCCAGCTCTGTGTGGTCTAGCGTTATCGTCTTGTAGGATGAAGATTCCAAACCAATGCACTTGTTTAGGTGCAAATAATTGGATCAAGAAATATAAGTAAGCATTAATAGTTCTTCTTGGGACGATATACAGTAGGGTGGTCCGAAAAAAAAAATCAAAATTTTTTTTCATGTGGTTATACCACTGAAAAGTTGCTAATGGGTTAGAAATTAAACGAGGAAAAAAATAAAGGATATGAATTGATATCCTCCGCTCATATCGACTAGTAAAATTTTAAATCGATTATTTTTGAAAAATTTAAAAGTATATCTGCTTTTTTTTTTTATTGTTAGCTGGTAAGTACTGATCTTCTTAAGAGTAATATAGTTTATTTTTATCAAAATCCGTACATAATTTCCTATAGCACGTTCCCTCCAAGATTGACAAAAATATGTGAAATTACTTCCATATGCAATTTTCAGTTCCTAACTCTCAACATAATCTTTATACCTCATTTTCTCGATGAATTGCAACAGATCGATGTATATGCATGACAAAAAGTTATTTAGGTCTAAAAAATAGCAACTTCATTTATTTTTCTTTGTTCATTGTAACGCAATGCGAAAGTATGCTCCAAAATTACAATATCATTTGTTGCTTAAGAACGAATGGCAAGAATGCAGAAAATAACAAAAAAATTAACAGACCTTTAAGGAAAGACTTTAGCGTTTACAACATAGTTAATGTCTCTTGGATTTCTCGCATGGAATTGTACTTTTTCTTCTCACCAAATGATACTTGGAAATCTGATTTATAAAAAAAATCGGAAATAAGGGACCTAACCCTGATGTTGATGAAAAAGAGCAAAGTAAGGATAAATGATATCCAAATATTGAAGCTGTCATAAAAGCGGCAAAATTTATTTAAATTTTGGCTATTCGCGTTCATACCCAATTATCACATTCCAGGTGGTTAACAGCATACTAAGTCCTTGGTCAGTAAATTACGTGAAAAGAACCTTTTTTGAAATCGTCTATGGCATAGTAAAACCAGGAAATAGTTCACAGAGCCCAAAGAACGTGTTCAAAGGAATCAACACGTCTCTTTACCTTCCTGAAAACTTTCTTAAATCTATTGATCCTGTAAACGAATGCAATGAATTTTTTTACTGAAAATATAATTCTGGTCAGGACACTGGATAGAAGGAAATACATCAGAGAACTGTGCATAAGACAAATTTTAAAGACGAGGCGGTCAGTCGTATAAAAAGAAAAACTATCAGAAATTTCAGGAAGCCAAAGCTCAATTAAAAAAAAAAAGTTGTATACGGAAATTATTCAAATGGATGCTTGCTATTTAACTCCTTCCCTGTTGCAAGTTTGTATTGATGACGAATGGTTCCTCCCTAGTCGGTCTGGTGAAGTATCTGAATGGAACGTTTTTATGTTACACACACAAGCAGTTGAGCAATCTGTCAAACTCGTATCAAAAGCAATCTCGTATCAGAGCCTCGGTCTCATGATCATAATATGATTATATCTCCCGAGCCACTCGCGCCGTAGGGAGTTTATGGCCAGTCGGATCTGTCAGCCCGAGGGCTATTCGGCACCGCAAGAAGCTACTTTATGTGTAGATCAGAAATCGTTCGTAAATTACAATATATAGCCAAATTTATTTCCTGCACCCTTCCAAAACCTTTGACATAAAAGAAAAATAATACATTGTAGTCGCCTATATTAAAAATAAATGAACAGCAGATAACAACATAGTAATACCCTAGCATATTTAATCTTGAATATTTCCTACTGTGAATAAGTTGAACCCTTCATTTTTATCTAATAATAAAAGTTATGATTGCTAAGAGTAATTTTAATAATTTTTCTGACTAGAAGGTGGAGTCATATATTGATATCCTAATTTTTCTTTGAGAAATCGCTATTCTTCAAAAATCAAAAAAACTTAATTTACGAGAGCCTAATTCCATATTTGTGTCAGGCCCCTCAAATCTAATGGGCAGCGATGTCCAGAAGCATCCAGAACGTTTGTGGATCTAGACGAGCTATTACTCATAATGTCAAAATTTCCTATAATCAGACTTTTTCCAGTATCATTTGGTGAGAAGAAAAGGTACAATTCCATGCGAGAAATCCAGAGACATTAACTATGTTGTGTAAACGCTACGAGTCTTTCCTTAGTCTTTGAATTCTTTTTGTATTTTCCTCATTTCTTGCCATTTCGTTCTTAAGCAACAAATGATATTGTAATTTCTGGACATATATCAGCATTGCGTTACAATGAACAAAGAAAATAAATGGAGTGCTATTTTTTAGACCTAAATAACTTTTGTCGTAGCATATACATCGATCTGTGTTACAATTCATCGAGAATGAGGTATAAAGATTATGTTGAGGTTAGGAACTGAAAATTGCATATGGAAGTAATTTCACATATTTTGTTGTCAATCTTGGAGAGGAACATGTCTATAGGAAGTATGGACGGATTTTGATAAAAATAAACTATATTACTCTTAAGAAGATCAGTACTTACTAGCTAACAATAAAATAAACAAATAAAGAGACATTTTTAAATTTTTCAAAAAATAATCGATTTTCGTCACTTTTTACGATTTTCAAGGCCGATGTGCGAGCGGAGGATATCAATTCATATCCTTAATTTTCTTCCTCGTTTAATTTCTCACCCATTAGCAACTTTTCAGCTGTATAACGACATGAAAAAAAATTTAAAAAATTGATTTTTTTTCGGCCCTCCCTAATCACTAGTGCGCCATCCAAAGAGGTACTTGCCCACACATACACTGGATTCACCCAATCTGTCTCTTTGATGGCTATGTCTGGTATAATACCGGTTGCCCCCCCAGACTTTTGATTTAAAAAAATATTTTTCTTTTTAGTATTCAAACAAAATTTGGCTTTTAAAACTTTTATTTTTGTTATTTTTCATTTTTTAAAAATCCTATTAAAATTTTTGGTTGGTTTTTGTATACCTAATCTTTTTACCAAGGATCTTATTAGAAAAATTATTATCATCCAACAAAATAGATAATGATAACTGTAGTAACAATTATATTGCATAATTTAACCGCATTTTTTCTGTTCATGCAGATATTTAGGATTGTTGGAAATAAACATCCGGAAAATTTACATAAGCAAGATGCCTTGGAAACCACCAGTGTTAAAAGATCTATCAAAATGTAACTCCAAAGTTTCGAGAAAAGTTTGGGAAACATACATTATAGGAAAAAATGGTTTGTATTGGTCTATTATATTGTCGTACTTGATTCCTTCTGCGCATTCACAAAGCCATGGTGACTTCGCTAAACGATTGAAAAACCTTACAGGTGACAGTATAGGTTGTTTCACAGTTATGGATAATTTGAAACACTTTAATCCGTTTCACAAAAAGCATGCATTTTACTTTGGAACCCACATGAGGAGAGTTTTAAGAAAATTCAAGAAAAATGTTAATCGTAATATGAATTTTCGGCCTGCTGGAGCTAATACAGTCGATCTCACGCTGGCTGCTGCAGCAGAAATGCTTAATTGTTTCATTGAAGTGTACCACGCAGAATCAACGGAAATTCAAAAGAGCGACGTTTTCTCTCCTGAAGCACAGTCGGTTAGTTTCGATGTTAATCCAGATACTTTAATAATTTTTCACCGCCCCAAAACTCATTTCAGAAGTGGAGAAAACTACACGTTCGGATTCGGCCTGTTGGATGGAATTATACGACACCAAGGAGTTCTTGATATTTATTGGGGGACTGTTCATCTCCATCTTTATGGGTGGCTTCTAGGCGTCAGCTTGATAAAAGATAATGGTGAGATGGTTAGAAAGGCGTTTATGATCTGGGAAAATTTCCTTGTTTTGTTGCTCCAAAGTGATATTAAGAGCGTCATACCGAAAATTTACAAGTTCAAAAGCCTTCTTGAACTTCTTAAGGATTACGGTTACAATACGAATCCTCTCGTAAAAGGAAGAGATGGATTCTCAGCGTTTCACCTTTGCCTAAGCCTGCCCGATCCACAGTATCTGAACCTACTGTATAATTACGTTTCGACTAATTTTTATCAATCTGGTGTATCCTGTAGGAAACCCGGTGATGAGACTCTATTAGCTCTGAATGATCTGAAACGTGTCTTTTCTAGAATTCCGGAAAAAATGTCACCGTTAACCGAGATCGCTGCTTATAGACATAGAGAAATTTCGCGGTTCAATGTTTATCAAATAAATGTTGTGAAAATATTGAAAGATCAGCAGAAGAGTGCAGATGATACTGTTTTGGCCATTTTAAAGGAATACATTAAATATTTCTCGTCCTGCGATGAGCGTATTCATTTCGAGAATTATATCAAGTTTGGTGACTATTATGAAAAGTTGGATAACTATACTTGTATTTTGATTTTAGACCGACTCGCTTTTCTGAAGAATAAGGCTTATTTCGATTTAGTTCAACCTCTTTTTCTGATGATGATGAGCAATAATTATTTTCCACGAAAGGAACATGATCATGATGGTGGTACTCCTTTAGGTTGTAAGGGCTGTGCTCACCGAGTTATACCTCTTAAATACAGAATGAATTTCTTAAAAGTACTGAAGGAAGTTTGCAATCAAGTACGAACTGTATCAGGAGGGAACATTGCTTCACCAGCTGATATGATTCTCAGAAGTGTTCAAAGCATTCCGAAGGACGAGTTTATTCTATCAAGATTAAAAACATCGCTGGAGGCTGCAATAAATGTTCAAGTAAATGACACGAAAAGTGTGCAAAAAATTTTTAGGACTATTCAAGTTTTAGGTGAAGTTTTTGCAACTTCAATTAACGAGAATTTCGTCAGTGGTTTTCTTTTGTCCGCACATATACCTCTCGAAATTGAACAAGCACTGAGGGACATACGTAATGACATTTCACATTATAAAGCCAATGCAATTCAAGGCAGACTAAACCTTGAAATGTGTATTGATCTATTTCAAAAGATTCAAGATGAGCTGAAGCTTATTTATCAAGTTTTGACACCCGTTTTCTCTTGCCAACGGTTTAAAATGAAAGAATTTATTATACAGTCAGCGACGCCACATTTTCAAATTTCAGAAGATGAGATTAAGAACATTTCCATTGACCGCGAAATTTGGTGCACGACACAATGGGATCAATTCAAAACGTTTGCGGTAAACGTTTTCAGATTCTTCGAGAAAGTTTTAAATAAATCGTTTCCAAAAATGAATGGTTCTGAGAATTATTTTGAGAAAATTAAACGACTTCAAGATGGGATCGATGCATTAAATTTCGTTTTTAGTTTCAAAATCACATTTGATGATGCGATGGTGACAAAAAATCTAACGGATGCTCGAGCAAAACTTCAGAAAATTATTAAAATTTTGAAACTACGTGAACCGACCTGCCATGATATTAAATACTTAAAAGTTGTTTTCAAGAAATATGTTTTATTACTGAAAGACATTTTTTCTCTTGAGGTGACTGACGCGAGTTCTGATGTTAAGTGTGAAAATTTGATACATTTGAAGAACCATTTGAAGAACTACAACGTATTTGTAGGAGATGAAAATTTAGAAATCAGAAAATTAATTTCGGAATTTTTAAAACCTTCATTTGAAGCCACGGTGAAACTTAAAACTGCTTTGAGGAATTCGCAGAAGCCCCCAAACCTCGATCAGGTATTGCAACAAACATACCTTTCCAATAAAAATCGTAAAATAATTAAAGCAACTTTTTTGTCAAATCCATCTGAAAATTTAAAGATTTTGGAGAGTTATAGCTATGACAGCATGGATAAAGCTTTAGGTAAAGAACTTGAAACTTCAAAAAAACTGTTGGAAATGCTTACAAAAGAAGAATATAAAAAAGCTTTACTACAGCATTCTTCTACGTTTGAAAGATCACTAGAAATTAAGTTCCTAAAACTGGTGAATCAGAAAATGGAATTTTTGATTAAAAGAATATATTTGATCGACAATATTTTGTTTGGTCCAAACTGTAAGAACGTCAGATTAGATATAATGATGCCCTTCCCATCATTATACCATCAATATGAGCAGAAATTGGATGTCAAATCGTCCTTAGAAATGTTGCTGTTTGACTGCATGAACATAATGGATAAACGGAAAGACCTTTCAGATCTTTATACAAAAATGAATAACATGTTTGCCGGTGTCGATCTGAGAAACATTTTATCGCATGGGAATATTTTAGTTGACACTCTTGGCATATTGCTGGATCCTGGTGATTTTCTGTCTGAGCTGGATGCTAAAATGTTAGAACTGATTGAAGATCAAGAAACTTTAAGGGCCCTTTCAGATTTCTGGATGGAACATAAGCCAAATACTACAGAGGATTTAAAAAAATTAATAAAAATCCATAATCAAAGTGAAAATGTTGCTGATATAATAAAATGCCATCGCTGGGAAAGTTATGCTGTTATTTTGCCAACTAGACAGTAATTAAACTTTAAATTTATGCATAAACTCAAAGAAAGATTAATTGAAATGTTTTCTGCACAGTTTTTAAAAAGAATCTATTAAAAATTTTATTATTTTTATAGTGTAGATTTATATTATTATTATGTTATGAAAAATATTATTAAAAATATATATTTTTTAAAAACTTCAGAAAATGTATACTTTGTAAAGAAATTTAATACACGCGCATAAATTCATCTTCAATAAAACATCTTATTGTCATGTTATTCAATATAATCATGTTATTCAATAAAATCACTTTATTGTCAAATTATATTAGTATTTGTGTTTTAATGAATTTCTGTTTTATTATATTTTAAATAATTTATTTTATTTTGATGCATTCATGTATTTAAAATTAAAAAGAATTTATTTTCATTTCAAGTTATGTAAAAATATGCAACTCAAAAATAATAATAGTTCAATGCATAAAAAGATTGAAGCTCATTCAATTCGCTTTTACTTATGCACATTTTATTTCCAAAAAAAAAATGCTGCTGTCTCTTGTTTACATGTTGATATAAAATAAGGCGACTTAATAACAGTAAACAGACTCACAGTTATTGTTTGGTTGGTTTTTTGTTTTATGGTGAAATAGCTAATTTGCCCATACTGTGCCAAGCATATGGGAGAGAAACGGTAACCACATGAATAGAAAAGAGTATGTGAAAACTAAATTTCAGCTTTAACATACACACAAAGAGATAAAATCAATGATGATAATGATAAAATCAACCCCTCCGAAAAAAACTATGGAGAATCATAGATTCATATCAATCGCAATAGATATCTTAGCTGAAAATTAATGTACATTTTAATAATAAATATTATAATAATTAATATAATAAATATTTGAAGTTTTATTTCTGAACTTCGACTGTCTTTGAAATCACAGCATCCAGATCAGAATGGCAAAATAAGGCAAAATTTCTTTTAAAATTCGCCTCACCTCTAAAAAATGCCAAACAGAAGTATTGTCCATTTTAAAATAACATTTAATTCGAAATGTTATTTTTGCTGAAACGTATCCCAATAAATATGCAATGAATAAAATGCTAAATTAGATGGAATGTGCTCCCCTCGAGTTTCTCCTATATTGACACACTACGGCACGTTTTGTGTTTAGCTTCCTAGTATAGTGAAGGCAATTGTGTATGCATTTTCCATCTCTTGTTATTGAGCGATTGTGTTCAATATTCCACATAGATCTACAGTTTTAGTGTCAGGACCAAGTACGAAATTTCATTTAGCGTGCTTCATGTGTTTGAGAGTTATCTCATTTACATATGCATGAAAAGACGGATCGACAGACAGTCAATCTTTCGATGAATTTGGTCCAACCCTTGATTTATATCTACAATTTTAGCGAGAAAACCATATGTCAAATTTCATCTATCTAGCTAATTGTGTTTTTACTGTTGTTATAATTCCAAAAATGTTTTTTTTTAAACTCTGGAAGGATTATAACTTGAAGATACATCAAAATCTAGAGGTGGAATTTTTTTGAAAATTACAATACTTTCCCTCTGTGTATTTCATATACGGGAAAGTAAAAATGTATTGAAGAAAATTAGTGCGATGATGCGAATTACTTTATCAGGGGAAATTCATCTCATATATTCTCAGGACAGCATTAAAAAATTAATGTAGAAAATCATTTAGGTCAAAATCAGTTAAAATTTTCAATGTTTACAAGGAGCTCTATTTCTTTTAACTTATTATTAATCGTTTTTTAATTCTTGCTGATATGTATTTTCATGACCAGGGAAAGTTTCTGGTATCAAAATAGAGTCTGGAGTAAATAATTTTAGCGTTCTGCTCTAGATTATCAGCGGAAACTAGAGCTAATTACCCAAGGCCCAATCCATCCATCCCATTAGATAAATACTAAAGATAATTTTACCCAAGAACTTTCAATATCCGAAAACTGTTTGTTGTCTACTGATGGGCTGGGTGCCCATCATGCAGATATCGTAAAAATATCGATAGCGCAATTTTTGGGTAGAAAAACAGTAGAATATATTATAAAAGCGATTCTCAAGTTTGTGCATGAAATGAAATTCATGAAAACTCAAAAGCGAATTTAAGATCAAATCAAAATTTTCAAGGGCAAATGGTTCGATGTAAATGATGTTTAGATGTAATCTTAAAAAATCGATATGGGAAACCTGGTGCAAATGAAGACACAGAAATATTAACGCATACCAGCTGTTATGGCAGAGATCAGATTTCAAGCAATTATTGTTCTAATACAGTGAGAATTAATAATAGAACAATTTAATGGCAGTTTAACAAGAAAATCCTAATTAGAATTTTAGAAGAATGGGCCTTTTGAAGAATTCTTAATTGAATGTTAATCTTTTCGTCTACTTAATAGATAAATATATACAACACAAATTCCCTAGTTACGCAGAAGAGCCCGGAAGTATAATTTTTTACATAAAAATTGATAGCAAAAATTTCAGCATTTAAAAAAAACTAGTTGGAATATTTTTATAGCGAAAGAATAGATAGATGCCTTCATTTTTATTGAATTAATTTTTTTTATCTCCGTTTATTTTTAACTTTGCACTTTTGGTATTTTGGAAGCATTTCCAGAGAACAATAAAAATCACAAACTCTGATCTTACTCTATTAAAAATGACATAACTACAAATCATAAGCAGTATACATTAACAATAATAACACATGATGAGTTACGATGCATTTAATCACTTAAACATTAGCAATGTAGAACACTTTATTTAATTTTTTGTGGAACGCTATATTAGCGTTATACGCTGTTATATTATACCCTATACGCTGCCAGTCTTAATATATATACAAACTATTTGAAAAATACGAAACGTTTCATAGAATTTTACTATGACATTTACAGCATGGCTTGAAAATAATGAATAAAGACAAATAAAAATATGTATTTACTGAAAACCAAGTGTAATCAGAAAATCAGAGTTGTTTAAAAATTAGAAATATACAGGATAGCCGTTTAACTTTAAATTAATATTTAATTATCAATGGCCTTGACACTAGCAGAATGGTTGTTGCAAATATTTTTGATTCGAGAGTGGATGACATTTTTTATGACTTTTAGGTTGAGATTAGTTTGATAATGACAAAGAGAAATAGCCCTAAAATTAAAGTCATTTCTTTTGTCATAGACACCAAACGAAATTCCTGAATCTAAAATTTTAATTACTAGATTAATTAATTACTACTAATTAATTATTAATTACCTTATAAGGCAAGCCCTTTGAACACTTAATTTAAGTATTTTAAACGCTTCTTGTTGATACCTTGTCCTACTTGCCATTATCATATTTATCGTGCCGCATATGGCTTGTAATGTAATTGTTCTTTCAAAACTGCATACATTCATGCATGACTTAAGGAGCCAAGACGGACTAAGCACAATTTCATTAGCACCACATCGGCCAATCTGGTGTCTTTTGATACAATAAACCTCTTTTTTCATTCAGTGCTTAACGCGAGATTGTGTTTGCGCGGCATCTACTTGATCACATAGAAAAGTGAAAGCTCAATGCTTTCACTTTTCTATGTGATCAAATAAAAAATTCATCTGTAAATAAAAATTCATCTGCATCTTCTTCTTTCGATTAGCACTGAAGAGTGCAACTTATATTTTTTAAGTTATATCATCTCAAAACCCTATGATCGTTTTTCAGTTATTCTTTTTAAAGATGATTCTACCAAATAAAGTTCGATAAGGATAAACTTTTTGAACAGATGTTTGGGTGCTGACCATAAAGATATCATAAAAATATCTATAGCACAATTTATATATAAACACAATAGAACGAATTTTAAAACTAATTCTGAAATTTGTGGATGAAAAGAAATCCAAAATAAAAAAGGAGAAGAAGGGATTTAAAATCAAATAAATCTTTCTATGTCCAAATTTATGTTTAAATTATTTTTTCAATAAAGATTGAATCATCCAAGTGTTGTAATACCTCTTCAGTTTCTGAATGAAGCCAATTCATGCGACCTCACAGCCATTACGCCCATCAACATCCAACACTTTACCTTACTGTGTGTTGTGACTTCATGACCTACGCGAAATAATTCCATCAACTCTTTGTTGGTCGCAATCATTTTCAACCACAAATGCAGGCAATTTTTGTCGCGAATATAAAATCTCTTCTACTATAATCGTATTTTGATAATTTTTCCCTTATGATTATAAGAATTTGTCGTAATGAAAATGTGAATGAGCATTCTATCAGAAAAATTCAAATTGCAGTGCGGTGAAAGCAACTAATAGTTGCAGACTACATGAGTATTGTTTAGCAACGGATTCGGAAACCCTCCGCGCTTTTGCGCATGTGCCGGGCGGAGTTATTTTCATCAAAATAGGGGGAAGGGAAGAATGGGAGGGTGATGTTTACATTTTACTGAGCGTGCTCTAACAAAGAATTTCGGAAATGCGCTCATATGACTCATTGCCCGACCCCCCTTTCCGGTGTGAAATCGTCCAAAAGTGGTAGTCTCGGAATCCGTTGCTGAACAATAGCTATTACATATTGCGGCTAACGGGGTTAAGCTGTGTTTAGATTATGTCGTTGAATTAGCTAAAAATGTTATTTCTTTAAATATCGAGTATTGAAATGTGAAAAAAAATTATGGGTGTTACGACTTTTTCTTGTTGTTATGTTCTAATTCAGCAAATTACCACAAGAATAGGTAAAACCAAAAGAATAAGCAAATTCATTCAAAAAGTCGTTTTTATCGTTGGCCTGTGCAATGAATTATGAAATATACCAGACTAATAAGAAGGAAATAATAATAAATTTTTTTAAAGACATGCTTTTAGAAGCGTAATAAAAAGTAGGAGTTAACATTTTTTATCAAAAATATGTACAACAGAAGTATATCGGAGGCGCTGTAAAACACTCTATAAAATAACTAATCCATAATGCATGTCATAAGAAAGAAAATGCCTAAACATTCTTAAAAATTTAGATATATTATAAAGGTGATTAAAATTCCAGTTTATACAGAGTTTTTGTTAGTGCCTCAGTATCTGACGATTTTTACTTTCTCGTATACGAAGTATACAAAGAGAAAGTATTGTAATCGTCAAAAAATTGGAACTCGAGATTTTGACGAATCTCCACGTTTTAGACCTCCCTGAGTCCGAAAAACACAATTTTGGAATTATGTCTGTATGTGTGTCTGTGAACACGATAACTGGAAGACTATTAGAGATAAAGGGATGAAATTTGGTATGTGGTCTTTAAACATAATTTGTAGGTTTCTATCAAATTTTGGACAAAATCCGTCAACGGGAAGTCTGTCTGTCTGTATGTCCGAAGTCATGCGAACACTATAACTCAAAAACTTGAATAGCTATATGGATAAAATTTAATACACTGTTTTATCGTCATGAATGTAGGTCCGTATAAAATTTTGGGCCAAATCCGTCAACGGGCTGACTTTCTGTCGGTCTGTATAATAGCATAAACTCCATGCGCATGAATAAATGCCTGTGCAAAGAAAGGATACTCTGAAAACTTGGCAGTTTGCCAAAAACCAATTCTGGCGGCGAGATTTTGTAAGGAAGCAAAGATTTAGGGCGTCTCGTTTTACTTGCGTATTGGAAGCAATCTCTGCGCATGCGCAAGCTATTCTCCTGTTTTCTTCTCCGCACGCGGAACTTGCATTGCTAGAGTTTGATAAAAAAAAATAAATATTGCGAAGTTTTAAAACATACGTATCTTTTTGAATATGATTCTTCATCTCAATATTTTACAATCACTATAATCAAAAATGAAAAATCTTCTGATATTCATTGCATTCTGGGTTACAGTTGGTTCGAACTTTTTATCAACGCAGGGGGAAGGGAAATGACAAATGTTTGAAAAGTATACTAGAAAGTTTCGGGGAGGCCACTCCCGCTGGTTTTTTACGAAGTCGCATGTCCTTTTTGGGTCGCAGTTAGTCCTTTTACATCTTAATCTGTCTGTACTTTTTTTTCCTTTTATGCAGGCAATTTGAATTATTTAGAGATATGTGAGGGTGAGTCATTAAGTAAGACACAAAAGATAAGAAAAAAATGATTTGCCATGATAATCACTTGGAAAACATTTTATTTTTCAACATAATCTCTCCAATATTGATGCACTTATCCCATCGTTTTATCAGCGCCCCAATTCCAGCTGCATAAAATTCTTTAGGTTGCTCTCTCATCCATAGTAGGACTTCGTAATGAACGTCATCATCATCTGCAAAGTGTTTACCTCCAAGATGTTGTTTCAAATGAAAATCGCTTGGGGCTAAGTCTGGTTTGTCAGTTGAAAAACTTTAATCCATTTAAGATATGGCATTGATTACACTTTGGAAAACACATGACGAGA
>BGPR01001013.1:288502-333097 GCA_013235015.1 Araneus ventricosus | reverse complement strand
CCTCTGCTTGTCTCTCTTTTTCCCTCCACGACGCTTTTCCTGTGTGTGTGTGTGTGTGTGTGTGTGTGTGTGTGTGAATTTTTTAGTTCTTAATCGGATAAATTTTTCCCATGTTTTTGTTTAAAAAGTGGAAAGTGGACTTAAAGTCAAAAGTGTCCCTTTACAAACCACCGTCATTTCCAGCAACGAAAGATGACATCCGCCAACAGGTGCCTGCCATACCGCAAGAAATATTGATAAATTCTGCGAATAGTGTTGTGACTCGTCTGACAGGTATACTGCTGAATAACGAACAGTCCAATTACAGTTTATAAGATGTCTTCTAGCTTATAAGCGACTTGTCTCTTTTAAGCTATGTGTTAGTCAAACAAAGAACTCTTCAAAAACTCTTTTTTAATTTCGTCTTAAAAAAAGAGAGAAAAGCTGACTTCTTATCAATCCTTTCGATGAAAGCCTCATCTTTTATCTTTATTCGTTTTCGAATTATTAATTTTAAAAGTTTGTCCTGATTCTTTGATCACCCGGTACATTAACATTGTTTCAAAGTATTCAAATTTACACTAAGTCTGGAGAAGGAAATGTGAAGGTTTAAATAGAAAATGGAATATTTCAAATCGCCAAGTGTAGAAACAAAAAAGAAAAATACACATTCAGAAAGTGCCATACGAAAAAGAAGATGTGTTTATTTTCCGGGAAACACTGGCACTTTTTTTGATATGAAGAAAATCCTTAAAACCGCACCGGTAAGCTTTTATCGGTGATTCGCAAATACTGAAGAGCTGAATGTTTTCGCGCGAAAGTTGATGGCTTGATACTTTCTGACAGTTCAGGATTTCAATTCTTGATGAACATAGCACTACCCACTCAATCAGAAATTTTTGGTTTCATATAAATAATGCATATCCTTGGCTGTTATACGCACATGAAACCAAGCGATATAATTCAGAGAATAAGCATACCACATCGTAAAGTATATCTAAACAGAGACAGAAAAAATTTCTGACAATTATGAAGTTGAGGAATTTATTCCTTACAACCACATTTATAACAACTGTTTGTTATTTTGGAATTTTCGTTTTCATCAACACATATGAGTCTCAGAAAAGCCAAAGCGGTAAGTCCATTTTTTTAGTTTTTTCTGATTCTTGTAAATTTTTAGAGTATTTAACAATGAAATTTTCAGTTATTAATGGATTTTCTCATTGCCTCATGCGAAGACTTTTGCTAATTAAATTAATGCACCAAAAAATATTAAAATTAGTGTATTAAAAAACATTAATTTTCTCATTCTTTTTTTACTCCTAAATTATTACTACTAATTATTTGAAACCTAAATTTCATTCATAATTTATTGTAAATTCACTTAAGTCTTTTCTAACTGAATTCAGTTTCATTTAAGCATAAGCAATTTTTTTGTATTTATTAATCAACAGTACAAAGTATCTGGCTCCGTTTCTTTCATAATCATGTTTTAATCTAATATTTTACTAAAACGTAACGATTCGTCTCATTCTTTCTATATGACCTTTTCATTTAGGCGTTAATGATAGTCTTCTTTAATATTTAATTTTTTTCTGAGATAAAATTAATATTTTTGATTTTACATTAAGAATATGTATTTTGTTTAATGTTTTGGCTTCGTCGATTATACTTCACTCTATGAAGCATAATTATTTAGAGTAATTTGAATTTGAAATGAATTAAGTTTTTATGAATGAATGAAGAACACATTAGTGACAATTTTCTTTTCCAAAAAAAACCCAGTAATCTTCTTCCATTTTCTTTAGTGTTATTCTTTCAAGTGTTTTTACTTGAATATAATTCATTTATTTTGTAATTATTTGGACTCTGCTAAACGTCTGATTTTACGTTAATAAAAAGTTATCTTTTCGCTTATTAATGAATGAAATAATTAATATAATGAAATTCTTCGGGAAATATTTAATTAAGAGATATCATCGTGTGTGTGTGTGTGTGTGTGTGTGTGCGTGCGTGCGTGCGTGCGTGCGTGCGTGCGTGCGTGCGTGCGTGTGTTTACGAAAAGGAAGGTATGGTACATTTGGCTAATTCAAAGAATATTCATACATTTAGATTTAAAAAATAAATCATAGACTTGTTTTTCAAATGATTCATACACACAAATAAAAAATAATTCCTATATGTGGAGTATTTTCTAGAACTTACAATGACCAGCTTAGTCGATATTCGAAGTGCAACTAATCTAAGTTTAAACAAAGTTAAACAACTACAGCAGGCTTCGGATCGGTGAGATACAGAAGGCAGAGCGTGCACCCAACCCAGTGTCTTAGTTACGAAAGTATCGTTAACAACTAAAATATACCGCTCAAATAATATTAAGACAGTATTGAAATTATTTTTAAAAAACTGAAATGCGTGCGAAATTTTTTAAAATAAATACAAAAAAAAATCTACCGGAAGACCTATCTAGAAAGACCGCGAAATGACTTTACCTATTTATACAAAATTATCTAATTTATTCCTAACTTTATATTCGAAATTTATACTATCACAGTGCATTCCCGATTATCCGGGTTAATCACCGGGAGGGATCGCACGGACAATAGAAAAACACGGATAATCCGAAAACTTTGTTTTATTAAAGAAAAAATCAGCAACAGTAAAAAAAGATAAAAATCACTTACATTTGCATGATGTATAACATCAAACTAGGAATTTTCCTTTTAACATTTACTACTTTAAAAAATCCGTAATGCGTCCTTGCTTCTGCTGTTTGTTCATCTCTTGTCGTATATCGACACATATTTTACGAACCGCAGTAATGTCACCGTAATCAAATCCTCTTTGTCCGATATAATCTAATAAAGTTTCCACAGATTGTTGAGCAGCAGAACGAGAAATTGTATTTCCCTCATTAGTACATCTCCTGTATCAGTACTAGCTGATTCTCCATTATCAAGTTTTTGAAGGATTTCTATTTTTTGTTCAACATTTAAAACGTTTCGTATTCGTTTCACACCGCTCATTTTTACCAGTAAAAAATTTCACGCTACTAAATGACGATAAACAAGACGCAAAAACTAAAGGAACACGCACGAAAGTGAAAGAAGACGAAGAAGTTAAAGATTGACGTGTCAGGGAGAAGCGTATTCGTACGAGAATGAGCTAGCAGGAAGTGGATTATTCATTTCTTGGAAAATTAGGGATTGAACTGGTAGATATTGCACGTGGAGGAAGAAAAAAAACTATTCTTTAGCTTCCGTCGTCACAGCTCACTAGTTTCACGGAATGAATCTCTCGATCGAACAACAACGTCGATTTTACATGCATGATAAGCGTAAAAATGTTTCTCTTTAAATTTTTTGTGAGTCCAGAATGAGCACGGATAATCCGCAAACCGGATAATCCGCACACGGATAATGGAGAGTATACTGTATTTTTTTTTAAATAAATCGCCTATAATTACAACATTCTGCTATTTCATATTTTTTAATATCTCGATGTATTTCTGCAAAATTCACAAAATCAATATATTTATTTCTAGAAAAGAAATACAGAACGACTTAGTTCTAAATTTATATTCGAAACAAAATTTGATGCCTTCTGTTTTCAATATGATTTTATAAATAAATATCCATAATTGCAACATTTATCTTCTTCATTTTTTTAAATATTTCTATGTATGTGATATTTAAACAGATTTTATGCATTCGAATAGAAATTCGACGTTTATCATTAGTCAGTATGGCATATAAATTAAATATTTGGAATAACTGCATGTCTTTTAACAATAAGATTATGAGAGGATGTTGTAAGTGCCGGCTTTTAATTCCCATAAAAATGGCATGAAATTTTTATTTCTATGAGAACAGCTCCGCTATTCGATATAGCAGTGTTCTTTTGATTTTAATAAAGCGAAAGTAGCAGTTATAGCAGGGGAAATGGCTTCTTCATGTATACTTTTCCTTCTTAATCTCTTTTTACTTTCTCGTATACGAAGTATACAAAGAGAAAGTATTGTAATCGTCAAAAAATTCGAACTCGAGATTTCGACGGATCTCCACGTTTTAGACCTCACTGGGTCCGAAAAACACAATTTTGGAATTATGTCTATCTGTGAACACGATAACTCGAAAACTATTAGGACTACGGGGATGAAATTTGGTATTTGGTCTTTAAACATAATTTGTAGGTTTCTATCAAATTTTGGACAAAATCCGTCAGCGGGAAGTCTGTCTGTATGTATGTCCGCGGTCATGTGAACGCTATAACTCAAACACTTGATTAGCTAAATGGATAAAATTTGGTACACAGTTTTATCGTTATGAATGTAAGTCCGTATAAAAGTTTGGGCCAAATCCGTCAAAAAGAGGCGTTCAAATTGCATATTCAATTTCTTTTAATCCTATTCTCATGCGCATGCGTATTGGTAGCAATCCGTTATTGTTGTAAATTTTATTTACAACAATAAATAATGTTTTCAAGCATCAATTGTTAACAATTTTTTTATTGTTGTAAATCAAACCGATCTCATTATTTCAACAAATCTTTTATTTACGCGCTTTTGCAATTGTTACGGTTGTGGTAGTGTAAATTGTTTTCTTGGGAATTCAATTTCAAAGCAGAATTTTCGCTTTAGTATTCATTGCATTGCTTATTTTATCGCACCTGCTTCAAAGTAATATTTTTTTGAAACGTGGCAACAGATATTTGATTTCAGGTTTGTTTGTTTGTTCACGAAGTATACTAAGAGAAAGTATTGTAATCGTCAAAAAAATTCGAACTCCAGATTTTGACGAATCTCCACTTAGAAAGTATACGAGAAAGTTTAGGGGAGACCACACCCGCTGGTTTGCTTACATTAATAGGGGACAAAAATAAACAACAATGAACAACGAAGTTCTACTAGATATTGTTGTTGTTATGACAGTATTGTTATTCTTTCATTCAAATATATGTCCTGTCAGTTGCTTTACTTCGTTCGATATCGCCCTCAACCTCAATTCTATTAGACTCCAAGACAAAATGAAAAGGATAAATGTCAAAGGAAATGGATCTTTCTTGTTAATAAAATTAATCTACAAACCTGCTAAAGATTGTTACGAAACATTGTAAACTGGTGTTATATGACTTTGAATAAAATTTTATTAAATATTTTAAAATATTTAATTAAGTCTCTTTCTTAAATGTGAATTCTTTTACTTCAACTATTCACCGCTCATTAAGTGAATTATGCTTTATGAAGGTCTAAAAATAGTATTCAGTGAGCTAATATTAATGTGCTAAAGCATAAAGCTGAAATGATGGTAATAGACAATTAGTGGCCTTATTGAAGAGGTTGACAGTTTATCGCCAATATTGATGAGAAAACAAAATTTTTGAATTATTGGTATCATCATTTGGTAAATCTTAGACCCATAGTGAAAACTCTGAAGTTATTATGAAGATTTTGGTAGATATTGTTGGTTTTGCGCAATGCGATGTCGTTGCTAAATGGCTGCTGAAGATACAATAAAAATACAGAAATCAAACGATCAAGTTTATTGTTTGCTTTGAGATTTAACTGACCTGAACTACTGATTGAACTACATGAACTGAACAGACACCAAGCATATATTTTGTTTGGTTCTGAGTTATGTTGGGAATCTGGATAGAATACAGTGGATGTTTCAAAATTCCATTGAGTACTGCTGGAACAATAGAACAGTTTTGAAAAAAAACTGTCTGAAAGACTACAAAATGCATCTGAGAAACAAGTAATAATACACGAATAAATTTCGCAGATAATATAAAGATATCACACAATATTTTTACGATATCGTTCAATATTAGCAATATTGTATCATTACATAAATCAAAATTATATGGAATTTGCATTTTCTTGCCTGAAAATGATTTGATATGTGTTAAATCGTTAACCCTTAAATGCCCTGTGTTGCCTTTAAGCAACATATCCAATTTTGTGTTCTACAATATTGAGAATAAGACTGAAACTCTAAAGCCTGTCGTTGCCAATAGGATAAATACTGAAAATGTTATTAAATCTATTTTTAACATATAGATCGCAGCCTGAGTCCTGATGAAAAATAAAAACAAATTAATGTTTTAACGTAGGACTACGTTCCTCCCATTGGTGTCTGAGGAAGAAAATTCATTCACACGCCAAAACGCCACAAATTTGGTATGGGGGTCCTCTATATCTCGGTAACTATACGTGTTAAATCATAACTAATGTCTTATTTTAGAGATAAAGGGTAATAACAAAAGTTACAAAATATAATTGAAAATCGGAATTGTAGTTCAGCGACTACTGAGTCGCAAAGTTGGACAAAAATACGCATGAATTGGTGACGCTATCCTCTATATCTCGGTAACTACATATGTTAGAAACATAAATAATGTCTAATTTTAGAGATAAAGGGTAACAATAGAAGTTACAAAAAAATTACATTACATTAGAAACATTATTCCCGAATTATTAAATTATGTATGTTACTTTTCATATCATCGACCGATCCTACACAGAATTATAACGTATCCACGCACGATTGAAGAATTCAAAACAAAAGAATTGACATTGTAATGTATTTTATTAATAAATAGAACAATTTTTATTGTAACCTAAGTTTCATTTTATTTCGCCACTTTTCCATACATTAATATTTAAGAGAAACAAAAGAGAATTGGAAGTAACTTCGAGAAACAAGAGTATCGCGAATAACTTCGAGAAACAAAAGAGTCACTCGAGTAAAGTAGTCCTACGCCTTTAACATTAGCGGCTGTTTGAAAAAGACAGGCTCCCGTCATTTTTTTCACTTGCGACTGCATCTTTTTTCTTTATTTGTACGCTGAGAAAACTATATTTTATTCTACAATGTTGAAGAAAATTCCTTATGCATGTTATTAGTTATTAAAATTCACCTGTGTTTAATATTATAGAATCTTATCAAGGAATTTGTGTTCTGAAATAAAGTCCAGTGTAGTTAGTTGGTAACAAACTGTTTTTTAGACATAAACCGTACTTAAAATAAAATACGATTTTTTAAAGTATTTTTTATTATGTTAAATGTCATAAATATTGCTAATTTATATACTATATACGTATTTGCTGAAGACAATAATTGGTATACAAAATATTTCTACCAATGAAGAACAAACATTAGCATTGATATCATGGCAATAAAATTTATTTCTACATGAACTTCTTATAAAAGAATGTGGAAATACGGAAAAAATAAAAATTGAAAGCTCTAAAGAAATCCAAAGGTAGAAAAGGAAGAAGAGTGTGTGCATTTCGAAAATATTCGAAGAGAATTTGTATGCTTTTACTGAGAAACAGTGAAACTTCACCCAAGGGATATAAATAAAATCTTTAAAACCGCGTAGGTAAGCTTTTATCGGTGATTCACAAATTCTGGAGATGTGAATGTTTTAGAGCGAAAGTTGATGCCTTGATACTTTCTGGCAGTTCAGAATTTCAGTTCTTTGGCAAACGCAGCATCACTCACTAAGCCAAATCTTCTCGATTTCGCATAAATAATGCATATCCCTGATACAATCCAGGAACTAAATATTGCATAACGTTAAGTATATTTGGCCACCAGACAGAAATATATTTTGAAAGCTATAAAATTGAAATATTTATCCTCTCCTGAAGCAATTTTTACATCCATAATGATTATGGAATATACTTTTATCTGTTCACATATCATGAAATAATAGTTTAACTGAAAAGCATTTAATTATTATAATGATGGAGTAATTTGACTGAATCTAAAATTTCCTTTCCGTTTTTTTTTTTTTTTTTTTTTTGTTGTTGAAATTTAACTCACCACCTTTTAATTACATTTAATTTTGACATTGCTGCTATTTTGGTAATAAAACCGACTGAATATCAGACTTCTACATTTTATAAATACATTATAATTTGATTTCTGAAATTGTAACGACGGAATTTTTGTATAGGCAGGCTATTTAAATAAAAAGGTGTTGTATTTTATCATGACACGGATAGTCCAGAGAAAGGATGCGTTTAAGAATGTTATGTACGCGGTTAGTAGGGGTAGTGATCATCGACTCCTCAAGTTGTGGTATGAACAAGTGATCAATTTTGGGGACCTTTTGTTGAAGATGGCGGACAAGCCATTAATTCAACATTATTAAACTCATTGCAAACTATTTCTGAACCCAAATTTCACAAGAATTCAACAGGAAGACTTTGTGGTATGCTGCTTTTCATATGACTAGAGCTTCATATGATTAGAGAATAATTTTATGGCTGCATTCCCAAATTCGGTAATTTCACGCTTTGGTAATATCTCGTGACTTCCTTATTCCAAAGACCTTTACATGGTCATTAATTCAGCTTTTTATAAAACTCTTTGCAAACTATTTCGACCCAGAATTTCAGAGGCACAGATGCAACGGTAAGGTTTTGTGGATTGAACGCTGTTCATATGACTAGAGCTTCCATGAAATGTTTTTATAGCTGCATTACCAAATTCGGTAGTTTCGCGCTTTGGTAATATCTCGTGACTTCCTTATTCCAAAGACCTTTACATGGTCATTAATTCAGCCTATTATTAAACTCATTGCAAACTATTTCGAATCAGAATTTCAGACAGATTCAACGGGAAGGTTTTGTGGATTGAACGCTGTTCATATGACTAGAGCTTCCATGAAATGTTTTTATAGCTGCATTACCAAATTGGATTTCGCTTTGGTAATATCTACTTCTTATTCCAAAGACCTTTACATGGTTATTAATTCAGCCTATTATTAAACTCTTTGCAAACTATTTCGAACCAGAATTTCAGAGGCAAAAATTCAACAGGAAGACTTTGTGGTATGCATGCTGTTCTGATAAGACTTCTATGAGAGAATAATTTTATGGCTGCATTCCCAAAATTCGTATTCAGCTTTGGTAATATCTCGTGACTTCCTTATTCCAAAGACCTTTACATGGTCATTAATTCGCAATACTTTCTTTGCCATATTTCGATCAGAATTTCAGAGGCACAGATGCAACGGTAAGGTTTTGTGGATTGAACGCTGTTCATATGACTAGAGCTTCCATGAAATGTTTTTATAGCTGCATTACCAAATTCGGTAGTTTCGCGCTTTGGTAATATATCGTGACTTCCTTATTCCAAAGACCTTTACATGAGTATTAATTCAGCTTTATTAACTCATTTGCAAACTATTTCAGAAAATTTCAGAGGGCAAGATTAACGGAAGGTTTTGTGGATTGAACGCTGTTCATATGACTAGAGCTTCAAGAAACGTTTTAAGCTGCATTCCCAAATTCTGAGTTCTCACGCTTTGATGATAATATATCTTATATTTGAAGAACTTAGAGAATCACATTGTATCTAAACTGGTGGCGGATTTTCACGATATAGACGAGGCGCAAAATTACTTTGAGGCCCCCTCTAAAAAACTATTGATGATATAAAATGTAACCAAATAACATATGCTTTTTAATTCTAGGTCTATGTCTATGTTCGTCATTCAGTTTGAAGCTAATTTTGTATTGTTTTTTATCTGATTTCTAACATTTATTTTACCTCATTTTTACAAAGAATATACACTATCTGATCAAAAGTATCCGTACACTTTCGTTGCGTAAAAATTTGGAATAAATACTTTTAATATTAGAGAAAATATGAGTATTCATAGTAAATAAATTTTTACCGCTCATGTGCGAGTTATAACGTAATTTTTCTTTCACAGCTTCAAAGCCTGATATGTAAGAAAACTTATATAAAATTCCCAGTCAAATATCATTAAGATTTTGAAAGATATCGGCACTGCTGTGAACAGAATTTCTGCTTCTTTCTATGAGAAACAAAATGATTAGGGTTTATCCACAAACTAATATTTTTTTATTTCGGTCACGATGGCGTTTAGGGGACTGAGCAGAAATTGATGAAAGAAGAAAAAAAATCTGGGCTACCCCGTTCCATAGAGAGCTGATAATGATGTACAAATTTCATCGATGGTTTCGTTTAATAAGTACATTGTTTACATGCATTTTTGTAAAAGTAACGAGTATATTCTGGAAGATATAAAGGTTTTCTTAAAAAATCCTAAATTTTCCAGCATGTTTTTTCGCTTATATCATGCAGAGTTTTCCATCAAATAATGCAAAACTTACAGAATACTTGACAATGTGTTACAGAAGTGTTCCATTAAAATTTGAAGTTAATACTATGAATATTAGAGTAAATATTAGTATTTGCAATAAATAGTTTTTTACTGCACATGTGCGAGACATAGCATAAATTTTCTTTCAAAACTTCAAAGCTAGATATATAGGGCAACTTATATGAAAATTCCAGTTGAATACCATTAAAATTCAGAAAGATATCTGCATTGCAGTGGTGTGAATTTAACTTGCACTCTAAGAGAAGCTAAACGATGAGGGTTTTTTCACAAATGATACTTTAAAAAAAATTTGAATCTTCCAATAGTTATCGACGAACTACAACTAAGTAATGTATTTATTAAGTGACTTATTTCCACCAATGTTTCGTTCGGCTGTTTTCGTCCACTCATTAATTTTTTGAAAGCAAAGAGGGAGAAACTTTTCAGCGAGGAGAGAATTATATTAGAAACAAGACTGAAACGTCGTAAATTCGCCGTCGGCTTAGTACTGCGATGTTTCAAGCATATATTTTGAAGCCCCCTAGCGTCTCGAGACACGAGGCGGCCGCCTCTGACGCCTGTGCGGAAATCCGCCACTGAGGCTAAAAAGTAAGCCTAGATGTAAATGTAAAAATATCGAATATATCTATGAAGAAACAGTGGGGAAAATCATGGCAAACTTTCGAGCACGCCTCCAGATGTGTGTTCGTGAAAACGATTATGACTTGAACGACATTATTTTTCATACTCAACCATTTTGAAATGGTCTCTTGGAAGAATTATTTCGTTGTGAATAAATACTTTCTTACAAAAAATTAAAGAATAAATGCTTCTTTAAAAAAGCCATTCGTTTCCCTTTGACCACCTTGCATAATAGTATTGATTCTCCATTTGCTTTCTTTTCTGCCAAGATACTATATTTAATGATGTAATCTTTAAATAAAACATGTCTGTTAAACACGTTTTGTTTAAATCTTCTGTCTCTATGAGTATTCATTACCCTAATTTCTTTCAAAGAAATTTGAAACAAACAATCGTTAAAGTACTATTTTAATCTGAAGAAATTAGCCGTAATTTATTCGCTAAAAACGATGCTAGATTCTCTATTTTTTTTAATTTGTGTAATTCGTGAAATGCTTTCATTGGAATTTGACTCGTTTGCTTTGCAATTATTCCGGTTTTAAATAACCTTAACGTAATTAAACCCATTTTGTTTATAATAAGTTATATTGTTATTGATAATTTTTTATCTATGATATGGTTTTGCGTTTATTAACAAAAACATTTTCGTAATTGATATAGAAAATGTCTTTGTGGGAAAAGTATTCGATTACCAGACGTAATAGCTATAATGATTTTTAGAAAATACTTATTGTTATTCTTTGGTATCTGAGACAAAATAGCTGGGAATGATTTTCGTCCAAACTTCAAAGAAGCAAACTGTGGTTTTATAAGAAAGCTGTACCACATTCCTTAACAAATAATTTTCTTTTGTCGATTAAAAGTTGGAACAAAAATTTATGGAATTTTCTGGATTTCGATTACATCACAACGGAAAACATCTGTTTATGAAAAAAACGATATTACTGCTCTTGTCGGAGAAAATGGGATAAATATAGGAATTAATATGGTGAAAAATGTCACTACATCAGATAGATTTATTTTCACATTGGTCAAGTCAAGTTGACATTGAGGAAGTGACAGAAGTGAAAATCGTACTGTGAGGTTATGCCACTCATAATAGATATATCATACAAACCAACTTGCATTTATGATCATCAACTTGCATTTATGATAATCAACTTGCATTTTTGAGATAGTACTATATGCAATACTATAGTAGTATATGCAATCTGAAATGCTAATTTTATTTTACAGAACGGCCATAGTTAACTCTTTTCCTTCCCAGTTGAAAGGGAAAGGAAATGGGTGAATGTAATTTCAATTGTGAGCAATATTTTTCTCTAAATTACGTTTTTAACAGTGTACGTTAAGCTTACAAAGTCACAAATTGCTATAGAATGAGTTTAAATGATTTTCCTTCGAGACTTTTCAAGGTAATCTTTTAAAAAAATAAAAAAAAAATTTATTTTGTTAAATGATTCTAAGTTTTATTAGTTCTGCATCTTCATCAATATTACGCCAAATCTGTGAATCTGCAGTTTCGTATTTTTGATGTATGACCAACAATATTTTCCCTTCACAATTTTACCCTCTTTATTAAAAGTGAGATCAGGTTTTAATAATACCCAATAGTTTTGAAACTGGTCTTACTTCTATACGCCTTTGTTTTCTGTCGTAGATGAGAATATCTTTATCCCATTTCCTGAGAAAAATTTGAATCCCAACCATGCAATTGCATTAAGAAATTCCCCAGATCATCTCTTGTCTGTGAAATTTCCCCATAAAATGCATTTATTCGTTTCGAGAACGGCAATGAATGCCATTCAGTTTATCGCACAATCAGCGTCAATGATCGCTTGCGTTCTCGCTTTTCATTCATAAAAGAGAAACCGGATCCTAAAATTGCCCTAACTCGAAAAACCTTATTTGGAGACAATTTCTGAGTAAAGGGTGCTTTTCTGTTATTTTCTAGTTTCTATTCTCTTCCTATGGACTTTTAAGGGGCAAATGAGAAGTGCTTAGGGAGGAGATAGAGGAGCATTACTAGAGCAATGGCGGTTATTGCAGAAAAAAAAAACGGTTTTCGGTTAAACCAGTTCCTTTTCACTTCCGGTTTAACCTGGCAGTTAAAATAGCTGAAAATAGCTTTCCTTTTTCGTTTTTTTTTTATTTTTATTTTTCCATTAACATTTTGGGCAGATTTTTTTATTAATAATAATATACAATAAGTAAGCATAAATACAATAATTCATTAATGCAATAAGTACTTATTATAAATAAGTAATTAATACAATAAGTAATAATAATAAATGAGTAATTAATACAATAAGTAAGTATTGTAGACAAAATTTTAAAAATTGTATTAAGTATTGTAGACAAATGTAAAAAGACGTGAATAATCGTATTTTGTGTTGTTTGCGCCTATATGTATAATAATAAAAAAAACTATTTCTAAATTTTTATACAGTCCCTCGCTCCTGTTAATCATATTTATTAAAATATTTTCGGCACGCCGAAATTTTAAACAAAATGTTCCTCTCGTCTGCGACCAAAATTAATTGAGTTATTGAAAGCTTGACTATGACTATTTTATACCATCTCAATATCCGCCTCGAGGAAGCGGTGGCCGTTTATTGGCCTAAGATGATGAAATTCAAAACTTCATAACTCGAACCTAAAATCGAACCTATCTTTTGATAGCTGATTTTGCCGGGTTTTGGATTTTAAAAAAACAACCGGTTTAAACCGGAGCAAAACAATAATCGAAAAAACAGGTTAACCGAAACAAATTAAAACGATTTTCGGTTTAAACCGGTAGGTTTTTGACATCCCTAAGCATTACCTCTCATATCGTATAATGAATTGCAAAAATAAAACAATCAGAGATTGATTGATCAGTTGATTGATTGATGAGAGTCGTTTCTGATTTCTGCTCTAATTCTGAACAATAATCAAGTAACCAGGACGACACCTCCTTAACTGGCTCTTCCCCGATGTAAGCTTCCAAACCACACTAGGGGCATTTCGTCCCATTCTGACGGATTAAAAGCGTTTTGGAAAACCTCTCGTTGTAAAGTCTCATTTTATACATCTTCCATATCCACTTTCATTCTTATAGTTCAAAGATTTAAAATTTTATAATTCTAATTAATTTTTTTGACAGATTTCTGGAAAAATATTGTTCATTAACTCTTCCTTATCAATGTATTAACATAAACGAACATGAAAAAAAAGTATCCCGATGCTTGAAAAAAAAAGAATTTAAGCACTTCTAAAATAATACAAACACCTTCAAATAATTTAAACATTTCACAACTTTCAGTGACGCGTGTATTCAAATGAGACTTACAATACTATTAAAAATATTTATAGTATTGTAAAAATATTTATTCCTGCCTACGATTATAAGCAAATCAGTATATAACTATGTTCGTACAACATAATACATCCTTGATTGTCATAGAGAAGAGTATACTTCTACTAGACTACAACATGGTGGATGATAATGGCAAAGAAGTTGATTTAGTAAATAGTTAAAGATATCTCTTTTTTGTCGTTTACTAATAAGAAATGCAAAAAAAGCACACACACACATTCATAATTACTACATTCTGAAACAAAAGATGATCTTACAAACCTATTTTATTAAATACTAGCTGAAAACCTGGCGTTGCTCGGGATCCATATTTTTTCATATAGCGGCCTCTTGTTTTTCTTCCCTAAAAATATTGTCACCAACTTTCCCCAACGAACGTAACTCTTCTTGGAATCTTTTCTTGTTGAATTAAAACCTCATAATATAGCCTTTTTATCACCTTATAACAGTATGGTTTGAAGGAAAATGCGAGAAAATAAAAAAGAACATTAGAACATTTATTTTAAACGATATATAGTTAAATAACTAATACAGTTTTACAATGTACAAATATACTTATACTGTATAAGTTGTATGTCATTGGATTTTTGAGTGCATATTAAAAGCTACGAAATAAAAACAGAGTTGAGTGCATGCTACGAAATAACAGCGGAATAAGAAGTCTACCTTGACCAAAAAAAGCAATATTTTCTTAATTTTAACAATGGTAAAGACACGTGAATAAAGGATTTTATGAAACAATATATTAGTTTGAATTTTTTTAATAAGCATAAAAACATTGTTTCAATTTGAGTTTAAATTGAATTTTGAAATGTTAATTACAGTTTGAAAAAATTGTACAACAATTAAATTGGTATCATTAAAAAGATAGTTTCTTGCTCTTTAAGTTGATGTAAAAGTAATTTTCGTACCATAAGTATTTCAGAAGTCATTGGTCTTTTCGTTATTTAATTAAATAAATAAAAATCTAATTCGAATTTTAAAATAATTTTTACGGCGTTAGCTCTCTCTTGTGCTAATCCATCACTGTGCCAAATTTGGTCATCGTAAGTCTAACGGTGTGGACGCGCATAAAGAACCAAAAAGCAAACCAACAGACACACACATACTTTTCTCTTTTATATATAGCGATTTAAGTGTTTTAAATAACAGATTATTATTGTTCATCCTCACGTAGCGTGGAGATTTATAATCAAAAATAATTAAATAAGAAAAAAAACAGAGATATAATACTTACGATGATTATTAATTATTTTTCAAACAAATTGGATTCCTTTTCCCATTTCAAAATTTCACTAATTGTATTCATTGATGTTGAAGTCGCCTAAACGTTCAGTTTATCTTAAGTGTATTTTGACTGCTAATTTCTTAGTGTGAAATCGTTTCCGTTTGCTGTTAATTGTAAGGATTTAAACTTCAATCTTTATGAGCAAAATATTTTTCAGGATTATGGGAATACAATTTATTGCATCGGTTTGAAACTCATTGCTCTGTTGATAATTTTTGGCATTCAAAAGAGTACAAAATAAAAAATATACAAGCTTAATTTTTCAAGAAAAGAAAGCTGTGACAAGAAATACTTCCATCATAAAAGATATCGGTTTAGATTAATTTAATTATGAATACATAGTTATATTAACGTCCTGTTTTAAAACAACACGAGAGCTATTTTGGAACGAATAATTATGCGATGTAATCAGGAATGGCGCTAGAGTTTGCCCGACAGGTGGCGCGACCTGCTGTAAGGGGGGGGGACGAGTGTAATGAAATTGGTATCAAATTTTCGCCAGGTTATTATTTATGAACTACAGTTGAATACCCCTTACAAATATTTTGCCCGACAGGATACAAAATTTTTCCCCGATGGGGGGGGGGACACAGCATCCCCGACGGGTTCCCACTCTGGCGCCAACCCTGGATGTAATGTGAATGTAATTATGAACCAGGGTCAGATGACGAGAACACCTGAACTGACACCCACCTCCCCAAACTTTTGCACCACAGCAGCGGGTGGGTATTCGATCCACAACGTTAGATTTAACTGGAAGATGTTGGATGATATGCGCACTTATTTTTGTAATGTAAAAGAGGCATCTTAAGAATAGATTGCATTGAATACCGAAACAGGTGATGAATAGATTAGAAATGAAATCTCAAATTAAGAATAGAAGTGTAAGACAATTAAGAGTGAAATAAACACTCCGCAGTTCTTTAGAAATTTTTACTATTTTATAAAAATTCAATGCATTGTTCTTGCACCAGAATTAGAGTGAAAATAGATCGTCAATGAAAAAGCAATTTTATTCTCATCTTCTTAATCTAATAAGCTTCTAAAAATATTATTTAACATGTATTATAATTATTTAAAACAGAGGTAAATTTCTTGAAGTATTATACGAGGGTAAGTCATTAAGTAAGTCACAAAAGATAAGAAAAAAATAAGTTACCCTGATAATCACTTGGATACAATTTTATTTTTCAACACAATCTCCACCAATGTTGATGCACTTATCACGTCGTTTTATCAGCGCCCCAATGGGGAACTTCAGCATTTTTTTTATTTTTTAAATCGATTTAAAATTCCCCGAAACGAACAATAACATTAAAAAAAATTCTAGACAATTTTGTTTTTTTTAAATTTGCAATCAAAGTTCGCCTCTCAGAAAACGCGGGAAAAACGATCCATTTTGGCGGGAAACGGGTCTGACGTCAAAATTGCCAGACGGGGAGAAACATTCTTCCTTCCCGTTCGCGCCCTATAGAGATTCTCTTTTTTTTTTCTATACTTTCCGACTATCGCATCAGATAAAATAATGTCGGAAAGATACAAGTATTGTATTGTTCCTAAATGTCGTAATACAACTGTAACGGCACCCGATAAATTATTTATCAATGTGCCAAAAAATGATGTTATTCGCAAAAAGTGGTGTAAAGCGATGAAGAGAGATCCGAAGCTAAATCCGGAATTATCAGCAAGCAGCGTTCGTCATGTTTGTGGAGATCATTTTGATGTGAGTTATTAATCTATATTATACCTATTAAAATTGTATATCATGAAGCACAGTAAATTCAGAATTCGATATCTTTTTTGTTTTTAAAAGAAGTATAAGGTGAGGTTAGCAGCAAAAAATTTAAGATATTTTAAAGCAAATAGTTCAAGTTAATTAGTTCTTTTCCCATTTGATTACATGGAATTTATTTTTTTACCGTTTGAGAGGCCATTGCCCCTCAAAGGGTGAAAATATAGAAGATCCCACCTTCTTTAAGAATCTTTTTTTAAAAAAAACTTGCTCATGTTATTTTATAGCATAAATTTTTTCAATGGATATTCGAATGTTTCTTATATTTTTTTAAAAATTACCAGTACTATTGAAAATTAACAAGAATATCTTAAAAATTAGTTTAAATTCACGACTTTTTTATAATAAAATTCGTTTTCATTTGTAGTTCAACAAAATAATTCGCAGAATTAACTTTTGATTCAAAATAAATTCTTTATATTGAATGAATGCATTAAAATCAAAATAAGTCTTCAAAAGTTAGTTTGCTCATCAATTATTATAGTTGAGAAAAGGTGGGATAAATTTATCTCATCGTGCATCTCGAGTTTGTTGATGGTAGCACTTAAATTCCTAGATCAGTCGCATTTGGTCTGGTTTGAATATTGTTATAAATTTATATAGTTTTTTTATATAATTCAAAAAATAACTAACATAATGAAAAAAACTTACTTTGCAGTAAAGAAGGCTTGCTACTTACAGATACTTTGTTCGTATCTTTTCTTTTTTTTTGCAATTTACAAAAGTGGTTACAGTTTTATCATTTTTAATTTTTTAGTGTATTTCTTTATATAAGTTATTTTTACCAGATTTTATATTAATTAGTATAAACTAGTATTTTAAAATTAATAATAGTACAAAGGAAATAATTTATATAGTAAAATAAAGCGTAGTAAAATAAAACTATATAAAATAAAACTAATTTTAAAAGGCACAGGTGTGTTTTTAAAAAAATGCCGTACCTGAAATTATTTTGAACGGAACTTCTGAAATAAATAAATTCCTGGGTTTTTTTTTCCTGTAGGCATACGAAATTTAATACATCATGGAAAATCAGGTTCTTATCTTTCCGTTCTTGCTTGTGCAACAGAAATCACAGCGTCTTCTTGGAATGCCCGAGGGCCCCTCTGCAATTTATTGTTGCTTGATGGTTTCGAAAATCTATCCGTTTTTCCTAAGGCGAATCTTTTTCTGTATAGTATAGAGCCCTGTTCCGGTAATTGATAGGGAAGGTCAAAACAACTTTTCTTATGAGATAATTTACGAGCCGGCGTTTTGAGTCCAGTTTCTTTGTCGGAACTGAATAATTACAGACACATGTACTGACAAAACATTTGTGTTCCTTCCCTTGTAATAAAATAAGTAAGCGATCAGGATTTTACTGATAGAAAGTGAGTAGCTTGCTTTGTTCTGAAGCTTTCAAAGAGATCCATAAAAATACTACAGAATAGTGTGTCACATTTGAGTGCTGATTGTTGGAAAATCTGTTGCATTCAGAGAGATACACATTCTTTCAAGGCATTTTCAAATAAAGGGCTGACGATACGATTCGCGGAAGAGTCTCAAATTATCCGATTTAGCTTGTACAAAACCAATATCCATTGTGAAATTGAACGCTATATAGTAGAAAAGCTAAAAACTTCACTTTTAAAACGTTAGCTGGTACAAACGCATTGATTCAAAGCAGAATACAGAACTAGCGAAAGAGAAGTATGCAAAGGAAGGCACCCTCGACGTCAGAATCTACTCCGCCAATGAGAGTGCGTTTCGGATTGCATCATGATTCCTGCTTTTTCAGTGCATCTTTCGCTCTCAATATTTAAATAAATAAATTTTTCTGTAAAATTTCACTTGCATATTTGAAATTAGAATGATTTTTTCTACAAATGCGGATGGCTTTCATGTGTTTTTAAAAAATGCTGAAGTTCCCCATTCCAGCCGCATCTATGGGTTGCTGTCTCATCCGCAGTAGGACTTTGTGTTGAACGTCGTCATCATCTGCAAAGTGTTTGTCTCCAAGATGTTGTTTTAGTGGACCAAACAGATGAAAATCGCTTGGGCCTAAGTCTGGTTGCTGTAGCACTGATCAACCAGACTGATAGTGCATCAACATTGGTGGAGATTGTGTTGAATAAAATTGTTTCCAAGTGATTATCATGGTAAATTATTTTTTACATATCTTTTGTGACTAACCTAATGACTTACCTGTGTAATAAATATAAAGGTCCCATTTTCTCGAGATGCGTAGAAAAATCTCGAATAGTCTTAAAATATACACCTGTCAAATTTAAAAAATATCGCTTCAAGGTAGCATTCAAAATGAATGTATGCCATTTCTGATATGCAATCCTACTAGTGTGATAGCCCTACTGAAAACAAAGACATGCTAACATGGTTTTTGTTGTTGTTATGATATATTTTCCTCTTTAAATTATTTTTCAAAAGCTCTCAATTCCAATAAATCTACATAGCAATCTTCATTGCTATTTAGATGCCTCATTTGTAAATGGGACTAAATACTTTCGCAAAGAAACTAATTGATATTTATATATTAACGAAACAGCACAGTGTAACTCATCACTAATACAAGTACTATGTGCTGAACCTACTAGCTAGTAGAAATCACGGAAAACGCAGATAGAATTTTAAACAAATCGTAGCTCCCTCTGTTGAACAAGATATGTATTAAATGACAAGTGACAAAAGTTTTCCTCTGGCATCAACTTGTTCACTTGCTCGTGGCGTCATCTATTGGCGGATGATGCTAGTATATTTCTGAAGCTATTTGTTCACCAGCAGCAAATTTGAAGTAGCCACAGTCACGCAGTTATAAAGTGCAAACTAAAAAATAACATCTCTCTCTCAAATCCATGAAATTGTCGTTGGATTTTTATTGTATAATTACTTCAAGAAACAATCGGTCTTTCAAAAAAATTCAATAGTACATTTAGGATTTTTTATTAAAGCGGACTTCATAAAACATAAAAAATTAACGAAAAATCGAAGTGGTGTAAAATAGGAATTTAGCTACCTCGAAAGAGTATACAAGTATTATACGAGTTCTGTATTAAATATTTTTTTAAAAAATGTTCCTGATGCAGTTCGCAATATTCTCTCCATCATACCTGCGTCACTGAAAATTCTTTGACTAATGACACTTCAAACTGTTTTCTGAAATGGAGTTTCTTAAACTCACCATCAATTTCATGTTAGTGTCTGATTCAAAACAACTGCCCGTGTGCGTGGCAATAAGACCAACAATAATATATATTTTATTTTAATTTTAAGATAGTGTAAATTTATTTACTTGAATACCTTTCGTGGAAGTTATCATAGCATAAGATTAAAGCGATGAATTCAAAAAACGGCATTAACACATCGTACGGGAAACGATCATATAGCATGCTTTTAAGGTAATTTATTGATGTCGAACAAAAGCCTTTGGAATTATGGATGTATTTCTTTTTTTTTTTTTTTTTTTTTTTTTCGAACGTCTGTTTTGAGTGGAATCTTTATATAGCTGCGTACTAAAAAATTTAAGGAAACACACACTCGGAGGTTTTTTTCAATAGATATTTACAACTTATCATTTCTGAAATAGGCTTTTTTTTTCAGCCTCATTGTTTTCGATATGTCACAACTCAACCGTTAATCAGGTCAGTAGTTTAAAAAAAATGTCTTCGAAACAATATTATCATGCAATATATTATTACATTTAAAAAAATATGATATAAAAAGAAAGTGAATAGATTGTTCCATGAGTTTGAGTTTCAAGTGCCGAGTTATGCCCTGAACAAAAAAAAATAAATAAAAGAGAAGTGGGGAAAATAAATAGATGATCATTTCTAATTTGTTGAATTTGGTCGTGGCGTCACCTGATGTTCAGAACAGATATTATATTTGAAAATGAATTATTTATTCGAATTTGATTTAGTTTAATACAATTTTCATTCATTTTTGGCGACAAAAATTTTAAAGAAAAAATGTCTTAGATTGAGCAAAAATTTTTAAAGAATTTTGAAATAGATAAAAAACATGGTTATATTTATAGCTAAAATTTCAATTTATATGTCAATTTCAATTGAATTGTTGAATCTTAAAAATCGCAGGACAGAATTAATTGCAGGCAAAGAAAGTGTTAACAACTAACGATACAACCAACGTTTATTCAACATTAAAATGCATTTATTTAATTGCTTTTTCTTCCCCTTAATGCATGTGTTCACAATTCTTACAATGTAATGTAAGCATGGAGAATGCGAATCAGTTTCATAAATTCGTTACGATTAGGAAAAAATATTGCAAACGAAATTTTATTCATAGTGTAAGCCATTAGTAAGTTTGTTCACCAATCAAGAAAAATTATCATATCTGTAATGCTCATTAAAAACTACCTGCTAAACTATTAATGCTCATTATTAAATTACATTAATTAAATTTTTATCAAACATCTTTTCATTAAGCACGCGCTAGAAATAATTTGTAAAATGGAATTAATTCGCGAACCCCTACAATCACGTGACCAGTTTAACCTCACATGTCATTTAACTTCAAGCTGATTTAATCTGTCTTGTACTGTCACGTCCTTTTCTGCGAAAAGCGTATTTGATTGCAAAATTAACACAACAGTCTTGAAGTCATCATGTGACAACATGAATTGGCCATATTTTCAACAATAACGTTTGTTAAGGGGTTCATAAAAAAAAAGTCACCGATCTTCTTGAGCTTGCAAAAAATAACGGACACCATCAAATCTACGTCCACACTTTTAATAATCGAACTAGTTCTAATTAGAAACTCATATTACAGTAGAGACCTTGAATCTCCACTGTAACTAAAGTGGATGATATTTGCAACAGAAATAAAACTTAAATATCAATAAGCGAAGGTTTAGGTTTAGATTTAGGTTTAGATGGTTTGGATTTCAGACGTACTCTTGCTGTTAAGCTGCCTTATCTCAAATTCAGGGGGGGGGGGGGAAATTGAGATCTTCGTCACAAATTGAAGATTTCACACGGGAGTCGCCAACACCACTCATCCCTATGATGCTATAAAAGCCTTAAAATTCCGTTGGCCAAAACACGCAACTCTTTCCACTATGCGGCCATTTTGTCTACAAAGTTAAAATTATTGTATTTATTGCAAGTCTTTAGGCATTGTTGACAATGCAATAAAAATTTAATATAATAATTTAATAAATAAATTTTAAAAATATAATAGCAAGCGAAAAAAGACGTTGATTTTTAGTGCTCAACTATCATTTTTTGCTAACTCTTGCCACACCGCTTATTTATTTATTTATTTTTTAATTTTCAAGCAAACAGACAGATATTAATTACAATACATAAAATCAAAATAAATATAAAAACCAGCGGAAGTGGTCTCCCTAAACCTTCTCGCATACGCCTTAAAACGGGTGGGGGGGAAATACGCAGTAAGCATGCGCCATTCCCTAACACAGGTGGGGAAAAACGCGCAAGGCCGTCGCGTTTTTCTTTGCGTCATAGAATAGTCAATAAACCGAACATGCAATCAAAGGCCTTATTTTCAATCCATTAAAACCAAAATTGGATAAGAGATCTACAATTAAGGTTAGAAGACCATATACCAAATTTCATTGATCTAAGTCATTGCGTTTAGGAGTTATCGTGTTCACAAGCATATGATTATACAGACCAACAGACAGTCAACCTCTTGAGGGATTTGGTCCAAAATTTGACATGGACCTACATTCCAGATGATAAAACTGTGTACCAAATTTTACTTATCTAGCTATTTAAGTTATCATATTCATATGAGGACGAACAGACAGGCAGACAGACTACCCTTGGACTGATTTCGTCCAAAATTAGATAGAAATCTACTAATTTTGTGTAAAGCTCGTATACCAAATTTCGTCCCTCTAACTATTTTTGAGTTATCTTGTTCAGAGACACAAAGACAGACAGGCATAATTCCAAAATTGTGTTTTTCGGACTCAGGGAGGTCTAAAACGTGGAGATTCATCAAAATCTCGAGTTCAAATTTTTTGACGATTACAATACTTTCTCTTTGTATACTTCGTATGCGAAAAAGTAATAATGAAAATACAAAAGTGAAATTAAACTACAGCGTCCTTTAAAGCTTCAATGCCTGACTGATAATTTTTAAAAGTTCAATCTTCATCTAAGGCATCTACAGAGTAGAGCTGCGTTCCTACAGCCTGTCTTTCCACGAGTTTCGTCCGCGATTCGCGTTATTCCCGATCGTCGGAACAGGAAGAATCGAAGTGGCTCGTGGGCTTGTAAGTGCATCTGTTGCTTCCCGTGTTATGGCAGTAAATAGCTCGCACGTCAAAGGAGGTGGGAGTGGCCAGACAGCGTCAGTGCATCCGTTCACTCGAGCGCTGCAGAGAGATTTGCCAAGCCACGCGCCTTTGGAAGGATGCGAATCGTCAGAATTCCACCGCCCGCAGTCCACAAGTACGCACCTCAAGCGACTCGAGGTTTTACCAAGTCACATGCCATGAACAAATCTTATCTAGTCCTCATTCAGTGGTTTCAGAGGAAAGTTAGAAAACATATTTTACAAAAGTTTGCCTTTACACCATTGCTGATGTGGTAGTGGCAGACGACGTCAGTGCATCCGTTCCTCATGCGCTGCTGCAAGGGATTTGCCAAACCACGCGCCTGAAGAACGGTGCGACTGGTCGGAATTCCACCGACCACAGTCCACAAGTACGCACCTCGAGCGACTCGAAGTTTTACCAAGTCGCATGCCATGGGAACAAATCTTATCTAGTCCTCATTCGAGTGGTTTCAGAGGAAAGTTAGAAAACATATTTTACAAAAAGTTTGCCTTTACAACCATTGCTGATGTGGTAGTGGCAGACGACGTCAGTGCATCCGTTCACTCATGCGCTGCCAAGGGATTTGCCAAACCACGCGCCTTAGGAACGGTGCGACTGGTCGGAATTCCACCGACCACAGTCCACAAGTACGCACCTCAAGCGACTCGAGGTTTTACCAAGTCACATGCCATGGGAACAAATCTTATCTAGTCCTCATTCGAGTGGTTTCAGAGGAAAGTTAGAAAACATATTTTACAAAAAGTTTGCCTTTACAACCATTGCTGATGTGGTAGTGGCAGACGACGTCAGTGCATCCGTTCACTCATGCGCTGCCAAGGGATTTGCCAAACCACGCGCCTGAAGGGCAGTGCGACTGGTCGGATTCAGCCGACCACAGTCCACAGTACGCACCTCGAGCGACTCGAAGTTTTAAGTCATAGCCATGAGAACAAATCTTATCTAGTCCTCATTCGAGTGGTTTCAGAGGAAATTAGAAAACATATTTTACAAAAGTTTGCCTTACAACCATTGCTGATGTGGTAGTGGCCAGACGACAGAGCATCGTTCACTCATGCGCTGCCAAGAGATTTGCCAAGCCACGCGCCTTAGGAACGTGCGATGGTCGGAATTCCACCGACCACAGTCCTGTACGCACCTCAAGCGACTCGAGGTTTTACCAAGTCAGCCGAGAGAACAAATCTCTGGTCCTCATTCAGTGGTTTCGGAAAGTTAGAAAACATATTTTACAAAAAGTTTGCCTTTACAACCATTGCTGATGTGGTAGTGGCAGACGACGTCAGTGCATCCGTTCACTCATGCGCTGCCAAGGGATTTGCCAAACCACGCGCCTGAAGAACGGTGCGACTGGTCGGAATTCAACCGACCACAGTCCACAAGTACGCACCTCGAGCGACTCGAAGTTTTACCAAGTCGCATGCCATGGGAACAAATCTTATCTAGTCCTCATTCGAGTGGTTTCAGAGGAAAGTTAGAAAACATATTTTACAAAAAGTTTGCCTTTACAACCATTGCTGATGTGGTAGTGGCAGACGACGTCAGTGCATCCGTTCACTCATGCGCTGCCAAGGGATTTGCCAAACCACGCGCCTGAAGAACGGTGCGACTGGTCGGAATTCCCGACCACAGTCAAGTACGCACCTCGAGCGACTCGAAGTTTTCAAGTCGCATGCCAGGGAACAAATCTTATCTAGTCCTCATTCGAGTGGTTTCAGAGGAAAGTTAGAAAACATATTTTACAAAAAGTTTGCCTTTACAACCATTGCTGATGTGGTAGTGGCCAGACGACGTCAGAGCATCCGTTCACTCATGCGCTGCCAAGAGATTTGCCAAGCCACGCGCCTTAGGAACGGTGCGACTGGTCGGAATTCCACCGACCACAGTCCACAAGTACGCACCTCAAGCGACTCGAGGTTTTACCAAGTCACATGCCATGGGAACAAATCTTATCTAGTCCTCATTCGAGTGGTTTCAGAGGAAAGTTAGAAAACATATTTTACAAAAAGTTTGCCTTTACAACCATTGCTGATGTGGTAGTGAGGGACGACGTCAGTGCATCCGTTCCTCATGCGCTGCCAAGGATTTTGCCAAACCACGCGCCTGAAGAACGGTCGACTGGTCGGAATTCAACCGACCACAGTCCTGTAACGCACCTCGACGACTCGAGTTTTACCAGTCGCATGCCATGGGAACATCTTATCTAGTCCTCATTCGAGTGGGAGAAAGTTAGAAAACATATTTTACAAAAGTTTGCCTTTACAACCATTGCTGATGTGGTAGTGGCCAGACGACGTCAGAGCATCCGTTCACTCATGCGCTGCCAAGAGATTTGCCAAGCCACGCGCCTTAGAACGGTGCGACTGGTCGGAATTCCACCGACCACAGCCCACAAGTACGCACGTCGAGCGATTCGATTTTATCAAGCCACACATTATGGGAACAAAGTATAACTGATCCTCATTCGAGTGGGTTAACCTGGAGTTTAGGGTGTGTACTCACTTCGTTTCCTTTAAACTCGCCAATTGTTTATCGCCAAGAGAGAGAGTGCCAGAACATTTGTTTTGGATGCGAGTTGACACTTTTTTCGGCGTCGTTTGCGCGTGCGCCGACAGTGATTTGTTTAACGGTTTACGGTGCATGCCCGTAATTTCTCCTCATTTCAATTGGTCCACTGTCTGCTCTCTTCGATTTGATTGTTTGGGGTATGAATTTTGCGCTTCGTTTGGAATTCTTGATCAATTGCCAAGCGATTTGTTTTCAATAACCGTTCGCTTCTCTTCTGAAGATTTTTGTTCATTTAATTTGCTGATTCTCTTCCTCTGTGTTGCTGATTATGGCTTCCAAATATCAGATAAGAAATGTTTTCTCTGGAAGCAATGGTTCCCTTGCTACGTTTCGTCGTCTTCAGACATCGTGATTTTCTTGTGTTCGTACTTTGCCTGTGTGTTTCGTTTCTCAATGAAAAAGCGAAGCTACGAGGGCCCGCTTTGCTGAAAGCAAGCCTTGATATTTTAAGTTAAAAAAATTTGCCCGGTGCACACCTGCAATGCTGAAGGCATTGCGTGCTTAATCTCTCGTTTCGAGATGCCGTAGGCACCAAATTCGCAGGAGACCTATAAAAACCTCACTGCGCATCCTAAACAGTGTTTGGTGACGATAAAATTGCGCCAAAGAAAATTGGTGAGAAAATAGTGCGCACCCTAAACCCAAGGTTTACCTCAGTTGACTTGTAAGCTTTTAACAGAAAAAGAGAAGATTTCCTATTCATACGCTGTGTTAATTATTTGTATCCTATCGGCTCTTGAAACATTTAAACAAAAAGAAATATAATAATTTCTCTTCATAGTAGGACAAGTCACAGGAATTGTGTGAGCATTAATAAATGTCACGCGCTTCAAATAAATCTCACTATCTTAGTAAATAAAATATTTTCAAACAAATTAATCCTAATTCACTTTACACTTTTCCCATTCTCAATCCAATCCCACAAATCCTCATTTTTAGTAAGTAGATTTATTTATCAGAAATTATTTAATAACAAACTGTTTCTTATCATTAAATATTTTTCATGAAAATAATTTGAAGCAAATGTAGCTTGAATCTATCTCCTTTATGGACAAAAATTTAGTCCGTAGAAATAATTTTGTCAACATACACATACATATCAATGTGTCATAAATACTCAAAATTCAAAGTTTATTCTGTAAGAAACCAAAGTTATATATCTTAATGTTATAAAAAATTTAATTGATAAGAATTTAAAGTTTATTCCTTCGCAACCTAAATTTCATATACGAAACCTAAATTAATGTTATTATAATGTTATAAATAATAGTCTGACATCTGCACTGTATCAAATACAAAAGTTTTTTTCCTAAAAACAAATTGACGTATAAAAATTGTTTTAACTACAGAACTCGTTAATTTTTTCACGAACTTTAAATTTTGATGGCGTCTGCAGATACAATATCAAAAATTATTTATGCAAGATAAAGTCGCAACTGGAAAGGATTATTAAATTTAATTCGATTTTGGTTGAAATCTAGAATTTGGTACGCACTCTTAAAATGGTGCCAAGTCGCCAAAGATAATGCAAGTATTACTTTCATTACCTTTGGCGAATTGACGTCAACGAAGTGTAGAGGTCAAGTTATTGCTTTGGCGAGTTGGCGGCGTAAGAGTGTGTACCAACTTCTAGATTTCAACCTCGATTTTTGTTTAAACATTTCAAATAGCCATTTTATATCTTTTAAGCATTTAGATGAAATTTCCTGGATGTCATTTATATCGGCTTAAAACTTTAATACCTGTGAGTAACGCAAAATCATATATAAGATGGCTGTTGTAATGTAAAGTAAATTGAGGTTTGATTCTATGCTACTAAATATACAGAAAATAAAAGAAATTTAGTCCAACATAAACTGCTTAATTTCAAATTCGTGACTTTCGATGGTTGAAATCTAGAATTTGGTACACATTCTTAAAACGCCACCAAATCGCCAAAGCATTAACTTGACCGCTTCTCTTCATTGACACCAAGTCGCAAAAGCTAATGAAAGTATTACTTCCATTAGATTTGGCGACTTGGCATCATTTTAAATGTCTGCACCAACTTCTAGATTTCAAACCTTTCGATTACGGAACCCCATTCGTTGCCATGCTGAAATGTTGGCATTATGCTGTTCCGGCGCCAGCATTTATCACTAAGAAAGCTATTGCTAAGATTCGGCAAATTATCACTAAGGTTTGGCGACCTGTCGCTAGATTTTGGCGGGTTTTGCCTGGGGTTTGGTTTAAGAAAAAATTTGTTAGGTATTCTAAGGTTTACAGGGTACTTTTCCGATAGCCGTGCGCAAGCGAAAAATCGCCAAATAATGTAAAATTCCGCCAAATTTCTTAGAACCATTCTTGGCGACTTGGCTCGCGTTTGGTTCACAACTGGCGACATTTGCGCCCGGCTAACGGAAAAGTACCGTTTACAATATTGAGATATCACACCATGCTTGAAATAAATTCTGTACGCATGATTTGATCTTCAGTTTGTCAATCCAAACAAGAGTATTAGCATTTCATTTTGTGAGCTTTACACTAACTACTCGAAGTTAAAGCAAGTTGAAATTTTTAACAAAAAATAGGTAGACTTCCTATAAGGAATCTACCTAATAAGGATTTATTAATATAATGCTATTTCATATGAACTGAATAAGAAAGCCTGAAAGATAACTCATAATATGTAGAATTATTTTTATCTAACATCGCAGTTTCTTTCATTTCTAGATTTCTCACAAATGTCCAAAATTTTTAAATAAACAATACCTCTGTGATGGCAAAGTAAGTAATGACTATTCGAGTATAAATATCCATGCAACTATGTTTTCTATGGGTGATTTTTTCCTTTGTTAAAAATTGCTAAAGTAATTCAAAACTACAAGTTCGAAAAAATGTTTATTGTTCTGTAAATTATGTTAGGATTTGCAAGGAACGTTTCTTGGGGGTTAGAGTTCAGTTTAAGGTACGGAGCCGTTTCTCCACACTTTACATCGCCAACTTTTTGACGCCAAGAGGAAGAACGTTTAGGGATGTGTTTACATTTGTTTTGGTTTCTCAGTGACGTTCAAATTAGTGTCTGGCGCGCGCATCATTAAATTCGAGCTATAATTGGATTGGAGCTTGATTGGTCAGCTATGCGCTAATTTAAATTTTATTGGACTATTTAATAGAATTTGCATAATATTTCGTTTGGAATTTAACAGTTTTAATTTTGGCAGTTTAGTTCGTGTATTTTTTAAAAGAAGGTAGATTTCTAACGTTCAATGAAGAAGCGAAGCTACTAGTTACCGGCTTTGCTGAAAGCGAAGCCGCTGTTGTTTTTTAAGTTTAAAAAAAATTGCCGGTTCGCGTACGCAAGAGAACAATAAAATGTTCTGCTCACCAAACAATGTCCTCACATCATAAACCATCTTGCCCTTGGCGACAAAAGGTTGGCGATGCAAAGCGAAGATGAATGGCTCCGTACCTTAAACTTAACTTTTACCGTCTTGGGAAATGCCAGAAAGCAGTTTAAAAAGAAATTTAGTTACAAGAATAGGAAGACTGAACATAGACATCCATAAAGTTTTCGTTTATATTAACAAAATATGCGAAATCGAATAAGATCGTGTACATTATTTAAAGTAAGCAATAATAACACCGCTGATGTATAATTCACTTGAAATTTCTTCTCAATACATGATAACATCAAAACTCATTTCGGCCCACTTTCAGCCTCGGTATTAGAAGATTATTTTAAATTTTATCTCTAAAAGCCATAACAATTTAATTCTTGAGCAATTTAGATGCTTTTCAAAGTGTTAAAGATAGTTCTTTTGTCTTTGAAAGTTGCCAAGTCGGTCATTGAATCCATCAACTTTCCTTTCATTTTTCGGTACTTACGTATTAACGCCACCGAAGCTGAAGTTGCGCTAATGCGCCAAGATTGGCGGCCTAAAACCGCCAAATCTGAGTGGGGTGACGTTAATACGGAGATTGATTTTTAGTGCCGCCAATCTTGGCGCATTACCGCAACTTCAGCTTGGTGGCGTTAATACGTAAGTACCCTTTTTTCTTATCACTTGAGATCTCATCTCAACACATTTGACTATATCAAAAAAATTTTGTCAGCCTACTCTCAACTTTGTTATAAGGAGCCGATTTCTAGGATTTTTCCTTAGAAATCCGTAATGCCGTAGAATCTGTAACTAAAATGGTTGGGTGCCTTTCCATTAACGGAAACCTCCGCTTAGGGATGGGAAAAACCTACCGGTTTTAACCGAAAACTTTTTTTGTTTCTGTTAACCGGGTTTTTTTTTTTTGGTTATTTGTTTCTGTTATAACCAATTATTTTTTTTAATCGAATAAACGGGTAGAAAAAAACGGATCGGAAGATAGGCTCGATTTTAGGTTCGATTAGACTAAATTTACCGAGTTATGAAGCTTTGAATTTCATCATCATAGACCAATCAACGACAGCGGCTTCTTCCAGGTGTCTGTTGGTTGGCGGATTACTCAAAGAGTCTTTATGAACAGATAAATATTGGACAACGGATTGATTTCCTGCAAAAGCAATACTAATGAAAATATTTGTCTATAAACGGCGTCTGTTTTCTTTAACAAACCGGAAACCGATTATTTTGAGCCGTTATAACCGCCAGGTTAAACCTGAGGTGAAATAACCTGAGTAACCGAAAGCCGGTTATTTTCGTAATAACCGCCAACCCTACCTCCGCTCAGTTGAAATCATGGCATTATTTGGCGCCAGCATTCATATCTAAGAAAGCTATAGCTAATACTTGGCGAATTATTCCAAAGATTTGGCGATCTGTCGCTAAGATTTGGCGGTTTTGTCTGGGGTTAGGTGAACGGAAATGTCTGTATACTTTTTTATGGTTTTTAGAATCTTTAATGAGGTGTGGGTCGAAAATTGCCAGGTGGTCATTGCATCCGCGTCAGCATTTGCGCGACATTCTATTAATAGTGGATTCACAAAAATAATATAACAGCACGTGACCCCGATGAATCACAGAATTGAAACAACTTTCAAAGATACATTATGAAAGCCAAAAAACAATGGAATCAATACATATTCACGCCAAAACTCCAATCGCGCCAATTTAAATTTGGTATATCGCGCCAATTTAAATTTGGTAACCATTGCGGGTCTATTTGGAAGAAAAATAACATGACTCCAAAACACAATGTGTAATCAGACAAAAGGTAATTAGATGTTAAATGATTTCTGCAGTTACATTCATAATGTGAATTGATTCTATGAATATATGAAACAAATAACATTCTAGCACAAAGTGAAGTAACTTAACTGAAGTAGTAAATTTCTTAACATTATGAATTAACTATAACATAAACATAAATTGTTCCTCTAGTCTACTGAAATTCCCTTGCGCACTTTCATGTTTTAAAATTTATTTTTTCCTTATTTTATATATTTTTTTTATTTTGTAGCAACTGTTGGAAAGGAGGAACTGTTAGAGCTCAGTTTGGATCACCTGAAGAAGCGTTTCATTCAAAAAAGAAAGAACTTCTTTTGAAAACTGGTTTTTGTGGACAGGGTTTCCGTTTCCAGGGCGAAAACCGCCAAAATAATAAGGAAGCTCATCAACATTCCGCAAATGATCGCTTCTGCTTCAAAGATCATTCCAAAGGTCTGTCACACATTATTATCTATATATTTAAAATAATTGGTAAAACAAGAGGACCGGTCTCCAGCCCCAACCACTGGATCGAGTTCAATAATTTTTATTTCATCTGGAAGCTTATGACATTTAGATATGCCGTTAGTGGTCGCATGTCACCCATCATCGTCCATTTTCTTGGGAAGTCGAAAAAATACTACTCCAATGTACATTCTCTATCGGGGAAAAACCATGAGACATTCCCCCAGTCCCAATCATTAGACCGATTTCGACAATTCTTTATTTCATATGGAAATTTATGACATCTAGATATGCCATCAGTGGTCGCATGTCATCCACCAACGTCCATTTTCATGAGAAATCGAAAAAATACTACTCCAATGTACGTTCTCTATTTGGGGGGAAACCATGAGACAGTCCCCCAGTCCCAATCATTAGACCGATTTCGACAATTTTTATTTCATATGAAAGCTTATGACGTCTACATATGTCATCAACGGTCACCTGCCACCCACACTCTCCATTTCCGAGACATATCGCAAAATAAACCTTTAGCAGAGTTCCTCAGCCTCTAAAACACCCAATTTATTTCCCCAAGTTGATATTGTTAATTATTATTAATATTACGGACGAATAGCTGGTCGCCAAAAGCGGCTAGTCATAAAAAAAATTAACAGAGGTTTCAAGTCCTTGTGTATGAATCACCAATCCATATTTTATGAAGAATGAATATAATGTGCTTGTAACTAAAAATTGTGAAAAATAAATTATTAATTAAGAATCTATCATAAAATAGATAAAAGTACTTGGATATCGATATTAAAATATTGGAAACAAATAAATATAAATAAATAAGAGTCTGTCATATAAGTATGGAAAAACTGCATAAAGGGCTCTTGGAAATAGATGTTAAAAGATTAAACAGTCTTGAATAAGAACTATAAACGAGTGAAATTATAAATAAGAATTGATTTGAAGTCAAATGTAATAGAAAGCTGTATTTTTCTTTTCTTAAATGAGTTGATTTTTAACAAAAATTATTTCTTTCATTCCGAAATAAGCAGTTTATGAGTAGTAAAAAAATTATCGTTATAAATAAAAAATAATTTACAATAATGAACAATATGGCGTAAACTCCAGTAAACACGAACGTTCTAATTTTTTAAAAGTATTTATAAATATTTTGCTCGAAATGATCCCACCTGGTTATTTTATACCAGATCTAGCTGATGAAACGATGTTTTCACTACGCGGGAAAACTTTTTCTCTCACGGTATGAATCATTTGTAGAGGTAGATCTCGTATCATTTCAAACAACAAATGATAAGTTCTTTATAAAAGTTTCTGCAATTTCAAATCTTCTAATGTGCATTTTAATGGGAAATATTCAGCTCCAAAAAGAAATAAATCTATACTTCTCTTATCTTTAATGTGTTATAAATGCAATCATAGGAATGTGACTTTTATCAAATAAACAGTGTTCTTCATTTATCTTTCTTCAATAGTTTTCTAATTTAAAGAAATTACGCTAGATTGGTACTTTTCACTTAGATCGACAGTATTTTCAGCCCATCTCGACATTCATAAAAATGCATGCAAGTAGCTGTGAAAAACGTAAACAAATGCATCAAGAATTAAAAACAGGTTTAAAATAAGAGGTACAGCTTTGATATACAGCATCACTGGCGATATTTCGTTATTTGGCGACTTCTTTTATTGCGTAAACGATGCAAAAAAATAGTCGCCATGTTTGTTTACGCAATAAAAATGTCGCCAAATAACGAAATATAGCCAGTGATGCCGTATATCAAATCTGTTCCAAATAAGAATTCAAATAGGTTTCAATTAGGTTCAAATTGGCGAAAAATCACGTTTCGTCGGCATTTGGCTCATTAGGCGTATATTTTGGATGCTACAGAGCTAACAGAAAAATACCACTAGATTTTTAAGTTCTTTGTGAATCAGTGAATTATTTAAAATAATGTTTGTTCAAAATTTGCAGGAGATTCCTGTTCCTCTCCATCGGAAGAAAGAAAAGGTACGTGCGTGTGCTTTTGCTGTCGGAAATCACCTGTAAGCAACCGAAAACCAACCAGAGTGATTTATTACGAAATACCAAGGCCAAAGTTTGGTGGTGAGTCAGTAACCGAGAGAGATTACAAAGTCAAACCCCTTCCGAAACGGTAAGTGACACTTTGAAATCAATGTACTGACATTTCTGTACCTCAGAACCGAATGTTCAGCAAGTCCAAAAATGGCGATTATCAGGTTATTACAGTTTTGCACATAGAATCTGATTGTGCATCAAGCCATAACAATGTAAGTCTGTAAACGATTATCCTTTAACATAGTTCCTCCCATTTGGTTATTAGGATGGAATTTGATTCACGTGCCAAAACGACACAAAATTTGGTATGGTAGATCCTCTATATCTCGGTAACTACATATGTTAAAAACATGACTAATATCTTATTTTAGAGATAAAGGGTAACAACAGAAGTTACAAAAAAAATTGAAAATAGGAACCGTATTTCAGCAATTACTGAGTCAAAAAGTTGGGCAAAAATACGCATGAATTGGTTACAAAAAAATTTGAAAATCGGAAAAGAGTCACGCGAGTAACGCAGTCCTACGCCTTTAACACCAGCGGCTGTTTGAAAAAAGAGAGCCTCCCGTCATTTTTTTATAATTATTAGTGTTATAAGAACGGAAATCCTCATAGATTACGAGCCAATAAGAGTTTTTACGCTCTCTTGAAAAGTTGGCTTAATGTGGCTTATGGCAGTCTGGTTCTAAGGTACAGAATTATCCCAAAGAAATTGGAGTTACTTTCATGCATAATTTGGCAATTGGCTGGCAAATAGAAAATTGGTATTTGGTGCTAATAATTTTGCTTAGAGACAATTGCTGTTGACCTTACAGGAAATCACTGCATGTTTTGATTGATTCAAATTTCAGAACTAACAATAACTTAAAATTATTTTATCAAATAATATATTGCATTTCTTGAATTGCAATACGTTTGTTGTGAAGCAATGTCTAAGATGCATTTTAAACTAATTATGCAATGTCAACTGCAAAAATTGAGATATCCGAACAAAAAAAAAAATTGAACACAGAAGGGGTTCTCTAATGTTGATTCAGACCAAACTCCAATATCTTTGGATTTAGAGTGTAAAATAGAGTGTGTCTTTGAACTTAGAGTGTAACTTTTTTCTGTTGTGTGTTGAAAGGTTATGCGTCCTTTCAAAGGAATAAAACATGCACAGCTTTGATATAATTATTTTAACCTTTGAAAGCAATATTTTGTCCCGTAATGATTAAAAGACGAAATAAAATCTTCCATAAAGAATGAGATTTGCACAATAATATATGAAATTAGGAAACAAAAATGTTGGAGCAATATTTTTAGTTATTTAGGAACTGTATAAATAATTATAAAATGGGAAATTCATATGGAATTTATATAATATAAAGTAAAAATAGATATTTTAAAACACTTCCAACGCATTTTTAGAGGTTGTTAATTTATTGACTCTCTTCACTTGAATTCCTAGCCCCATCAGAAAAATTGAGTACAAAATAGAACTATTTCATGAAAAGATTTCGTAGAAAAGATCAAGAAAATATTTCGTAACTTTCTCTATGAAGAAAGGCTTTTTTCTGTACTTCAAATGTATATATAAACTGAAAAACAAAAGAAGAAAATTTATTGATGAGCGAAAAAGGAATATGATACATAACTTAGAGAAACAAGTAGTTTTTCAAAAAGAAATTCGTTTAACATATTTCCCTACAAATTTTTGATGAAATGATTTAAATCAATATGTCTTTCTGAAGATTAATAATGCAGGATTGGCCTAAATGATTCATCGGGGTTTCAAAGGACTGTTTATTTACAAGAATACGACGTACAAAGACGGATAATACATGAAAAGATACATGCACTCGCCAAGTTTCTGGTAAATACTACAAATGACCAAGTGAAGCTTTTCCGTATTTGCGTAAGAAAGCACGCTGATCGTGTGGCGCATGTGGGGGGTGGTATATGTCGCACACATCAGAAGGCGCTGCTGGATGAATAAAACAATTTATTTAACACAAACAACAATATTAAAAACGGTATGTCATGACGCTTCGGGATGTCAGGGTAAGTCCATGGACTCCAAAACATGGGTGAAGAGAACATCAATCACCGAAGGAACCGGATGACGGCAACCTGGAAATAAAAAGGCAAAAGAGAGAAAGACTTCTCAGTTGAACTTCCTTTTATACTCCGCTGGCTGTCAAGTCTTTAAGTTGCCACAAGCTGGTTTACAATAATGCCGAGGTAGGCACGACGAACATCAGCAGCATGGTGGTTAGAGTCAAAGTCCGAATCCTTTGATTCGAATCCGCTACAATCGTTCGTAACCGAAGAACACTTCGCATATTCCAGCACACAAAAACTCTTCTCCTGCATTGCCGCCATCTTTAGCGAGCACGCGAGCCACGAGGTGGGCTTTTAAACTTGGGGAGTATGTATCTTGTAGGTAGACGCCCGTCTTTGTAGGTCTCAATACACAGTGTTTTGAAACCCTATGAATCATTTAGGCTAACCCTGTACAGCAGAACCAGAGGAATCCGAACAAAGGTCAGCCCCAATTAGTTCGGATTACAGGGGTTCTAGTGAACTTATCAATTCACTGTAACTGATTTCGCTACTCCAAAATAAATATGCGCGACACCTTTGGGTTGAACTGCAGTTTAAGAAGGCCCGGACTGTGATATACTCATCTATATAAGCTTTTAACGATTGTTTATTGCCATAATTATCTTATTTCGTTGTTAGATATTTATATTACTACTCATCAGAAACTTTTTTCTTTATTTACACGAGCAGGGAAATTCCATCGTGGCATCCTCTGAGATCCCAGCCGTGGAAGCGCCTGACGGTTCCCTGTCAGACTGAAACAACGTACAAGATGGACTTCCAGCCACCCCCTCATGGAAGGCTTCTACCTCGGAGAGCTCAGATGGCCAGAGAATAAACTCGTCGCCAAACTGAAATGTTGGCATTATTCAGTTTAGGCGCCAACATTCATCGCGAAAGCAGCTAGAATTTAGTAGTTATCGTCAAAAGTATCATAAACTCTTCCGCAGGAAAAATAATCATGTACTCTTACATTACAAACACCAATAACAGAAATAAAATATATTCTCATGTAAAAATTAATATCACGTTTCTGTGACTTTTTAATGAAATAACGAACAACGATCACAAATGCATTTAACAAATTAAAATGATGTTTCATAATTCTAGCGAAATATAGCATCAAATTCAAAATGTATTCCAGCTGTATTACTGATAAACTACTTACATCTCAACGTTATTTAATTTATAATTTAACTTCTGGGTCGAACAAGAGTAAATATATTAATGTCTTTTCACAAAAAGATATTTGCCATTCGAGATGCCGTTTTATTTATACATTTGTGTTAATAAAATAGACTTGAGTAAATTATTTGACAGGCTTTCTGAGAATTTCGTGATTATACCATGTTGCTTAGTTAAGTTTAGTTATATTAACGCCAGGTGTTGAAGCAACACGAGGGCTATTTTGGGACGGACCTCATAAATTGGAATCGCGGTTAAATGACGAGGACGATACCTGAACTGGCAACACCCCTCTCCAAGCTTCCGCATCACACCAGCAGGGGGACGTTTGGTCACTACGTATAATTTAGTGTGCAACAGGCCCCATACACAGAGGATAATCAGTGGAATAGGGGTTGGAACCTGGAATCCTCCTGACCCCTTAGGCCGAGATGCCACTGTGGACTTAACAATGTGGCAATCAACATTCTTGCGACTAATCGAAAGAAAATGAAGCTCATTTCTAACATTTTATTTCATAGAAAATAAACTTAATTTTGTCTTCTCCGATTCTTCTAAAGTTCGATAAAGTTTTGGCTTTAAAATTTTCGAAAAAGTAGAAGAGAGTAATGTTGTATGTTTTAGATATGTCCGGAAGTTACAGAATATCTTTAGCAGAAAAGCTTTGCATTTATTTAATCAGTTAAAACTTATCGGGAAAAAGATCTATCGGATCATTCATATCAACGAACCCGATAAGTGTTCACATATATTGGGACGTTCAGTCGTAAAGGATTTTTTCAAATCAAATTACTAGTTTAACTTTTAACGTAGGACTACGTTCCTCCCTTTGGGGTCTCAGGAAGGAATTTGATTCACACCCCAAAAAGCCACAAAAAACGTTGTATGGGAGATCCTCCATATCTTTGTAACTACATTTGTTGAAAATATAACTAATGTCTTATTTTAGAGATAAAGGGTAACAACAGAAGTTTCCAAAAAAAATTTTGAAAATCGGAAACGAGTCACGCGAGTAAAGTAGTCCTACGCCTTTAACATCAGCGGCTGTTTGAAAAAGACATCCTTCCGTCATTTTTTTTCCTGTTTTAAACATTTAAATCAAACAATTACCCCGATTAAACATCGTGTATTGCTTTCTTTCTGAAAATTTACTACAATTCTTCGTTTTGTAATAATAATAATAGATTCATTAACACTACTTTTTGTCTTCAAATATTGACTTTGTTTTTATGTCCGAATGAAATCACAGAACCTTGTGGTGCACCGTGCTACGCCATTTTACTCTGATATATATTAGCCAATATCCACCTCTGGACATTGGGAATTCCTTTTGTCTAGTGGTTAAGATCTTCGGCAAGGGAACTAAAGGTCCCCGGTTCTATTCCGCCGCCAAAGTGGTGACTCGCGGACAAAGAACGCGCAACAACAACTTTCAGTCCCACTAATAGATGGCAGCACCAAAAATCAGGTCACTTCCATCTTCTGCTACATTCACCATATGGCAGCATTACAACTCCTACAGCAACGCAGCTCTTCCAATTCAACGCCTATGACACATTTCATAGCACAAAGCCTGTGACGAATTTCACAGCACGCAAAGTCTATGACCATTTCATAGCACAAAGTCTGCATGTGCCTGTGCACCACCAATCTGCGCATATGCACGCAGCACATCGCTTCCTTGATATTCAGATAATATCAAACAAGCTGGGGGTTGCTCCTGTGGCGCACCGCGCTACGCCATCTTACTCTGATGTATATTAGTCATTATCCACCTCCGGACATTGGGAATTCCTTTTGTCTAGTGGTTAAGATCTTCGGCTCGGGACCAAAAGGTCCCCGGTTCTATTCCGCCGCCAAAACCTCCTTTGAAAATCGGTACTCGAATGGAGTAACAGGAAAGTGCATTCCTTCTTCTTCAAGATATTGGCTGATAAGTCCTGCCTTTTCAGCATCGCCAGAAAGTATCATAGTCATCACGAAAAAAACTAGAAATATACTATCAATGGAAAAGGTATTTCGGGTTAGATTTTGGGATTTTTATTAGCATTTTTTAATAGATTTGTCCAGTCCGACCGAGAGCATTTGGTTGCACACCAAGTAGGTAGTAATCCGCATTGCTTAGGGTGGCATGTTAACTTAACTAACTAAATAATACTATATTGCTCATGTGCATGCATCTAGAAGGCAATTATTCGTGTTTTCCCAATTGGTTCAAACTTGATTCAGAACAGAACGCCGTCTCTTACCCCCGTACCCGCCACCATATTGGTCACTGAACGGTTTGATGGGCAAGAAACAGGGATTTTATTTAAGATAAAAAGAAAAACAAAACAAAAAAAAGATATTTACACTATATTACAAACACAGGCATTTACACTATTATTTCGTGTTAGTGTTCTTTTCTTTAGTTGTTGTTTTATTTTTCTTTTTTGAAGGAGGGGGGGGGTCTGGTAACTGGAGCTTGGTGGTTGAGTTCACTCATACTTGATACAGAATAATAAGACATAAATGATAACCAAATCCAGAAAACCTAGGAGGGACGGATATATGAAAGGGGACAAAAAAGGCGAAAAACTGACTGTAATGGTGAGCTCCTTTTATTAGTGGATATGTTAAGGTTAATGACATTAATCGGTTATTATGAATAATAACCGGTCCATGTGATAAATCCTTTATCACTTTTATCGGTAATTATTCATAATAACCGGTCAGTGTGATAAATCGATTAGTCACTTTAACCGGTTATTATTCATAATAACCAATTAATCACATTAACCATAACAGATACTTTTGTTCTTTGTTAAATGGACGGTGACAAAAGAAATGTGGTTGTGTCTAGGACAAAGCCTATCCCCCTTTTTGGATTTTGTTGCCTTTTATCCCTCGCGATATCGAAACGAATACTAAACCTGCTTCATCAACGGGTGAAATCTTTTCATAAATTAAGATAAGAGGCATCATCGTTCTAAATATAATAACAGGCTAGATAAGATTATCCCATTCGTAATCCTCAAATTGTATAAATGTTTTCATGGTACAGGGATAAATTTGACAACCTGAAAAATATCTCAGCAACAACTCAAACTCAGCATTTCTTAGCGAAATTTTCAGATTTGACTATTACTCAGGGTCAAAACGTTCATGAACTGTTGTGGTTCCATTTTCTTAACATGTAATCATTTAAGCAAGTAGAGGCTGTAAGGTTTCCTTCCCGCGAGCACCGTTCCCACGAGAAAGAGAGTGCGGTCCCTTTTCATATCGGCGGCAAACAGCAGGACAGCTGCATCTGGTCATCGCTAACGAAACGTGCCCAAAAGAAATGGCTTCACACAGAGGGCCGCCACAATGCCGAGGAATCAATAACAGTCAGAGAGCACATTAGCGGTACCCTTTGGTGTCACCCCTGAATAGCCCGGTGGTGGCGAAACCCAAGAACCTTCCCATAATAGGGGTTGACCACTGAGAATTCGGAAGTTGAGCTGTTGGTCCGGGAGTACGATTGTCCAGTAGAGTGAAAGGAGGACGGAGCTCCATTACTTGAGGGTGTGAATAAAACGGAATGTTCGAGGAGAGAACGAGGACTCAGGGAGAAACTGCATTAGGAGTCTCGAACTGAGTTTCAGGCTCCGGAGCACCGAAGAGAGCTGTGTGATTGGCTCGGATTTAAAGTCCCGAATTAATTCGGACTTTGGTAAGCAACCCCGAGGAATCGGCATTCCCCGAAGTCTCGGCTCATCAACTTGCGAGCACTCCTGGTAGTCTCGTGGTTCGGTATCACGTTGATAGATGGAAGCTATCCATACTGTGATTACTATTCTTTATGGACTAATTGCCCATGGAACTTTGACGTTTTAGAACTATGATGTTATTGATTGACTTTGTAAATAATCATATTTAATCCAGACTTCTCTGCGAGAAGTGTCTCTTAATTATTGCTGTATAAATAAAGTACTTAGGTCAACCTAAGCTTGCATTTATTTGGTCACACCTAGGCCAAGACATTACAAAGCATAGCACCAGTTTTGTGGTAAAACATTCTGAAGTTGCTAGTTATTCACATTCACAAGAAAATACAAAAAGAATTTGTAGAACCTTGTGAAAGTTTTATTATTCCTATTTCTAATTTATGAATGATAATACGTTAGCTGTTCAAAATTTTTTTGTCGTATTTTTTAAAAAATTGGTTCGATGTATTTATTCTGGTTTATGTATTATGTATTTATTCTGTTGATTCAATCAACTAAAATAGGGTAGCAAAAGACTCCGAGAGAAAATGATATTTTCATATATTCTTTTAGTACATTTCTTCTCTTGTTTGTGTTTTTTCTACAAAATTTCTTTCCACTAAAAAATTATCTTGGTTCAGTGTTTGTTGTGATTATTCGGATAACTTCATGACAAATCTATATATTTAAAGTAATTTGCTAAAAACCTTCACCGAGTCCGCCACCCTCAACCACTGGTCCAATATCGACAATTTTTTTTTTCAGATGAAAGCTTATGACGACTAAATATGTCATCAAGGGTCGTCTGATCCACACCACCTTCCATTTTCGAACGAAATCGAAAAAACTTCTCCTCTGTACATTGTCAATGGGAAAAAACCTTGTAGAAATATACCAGCCCCAACCAGCATACCGATTTCGACAATTTTTATTTTATATGAAAAGTTATGACGTCTAAATTTGCAACAGAGGGTCGGCGGGGGCCACCACCCCCCATTCAAGAAAGAAATCAAAAAAAATATAGAGAATGTATGGTGGAGAAATGTTATTTCGATTTCGTTCAAAAATGGGATTGGTGGAGGCAGGCGACCCTTTCTTGCAAATTTAGACGTCATAAACTTCCATATAAAATAAAAATTGTTGAAATCGGTATGCTGTTTGGGGCTGGGGGATTTCTACAAGGTATACCCATAGGCAATGTGCAGAGGAGAAGTGTTTTTTCGATTTCGTTCGAAAATGGAAGGTGGTGTGGGGCAGGCGACATTTTATTGCAAATCTAGACGTCATAAGCTTTTATATGAAATAAAAATTATCTAAACCCGTCGAGTGGCTGGGGCTGGCGAACTGTCTCATGGTTTTTCCATATTATTTTGAATATATAGATCCCAACAGTTCCATCACAATGGCGTGTCAAAAATATTGTAAAATACCTATTGTAGGTGATGTAAATTGTTTATTCAGGGCGACATCATTCTGTATTTATGGATCTGAAGACTTTCATGTAGAAATTCGTGAAAAAGTTATACAAAACATTGCAACTAGATGAGGTTTATTGAAAGTTTTACAATTTTAGATGAATCTGTTGTCTACAAAGAATATGAAATCCTCTATGGTTTTATGGTCTGTTCCATTGATCTTCATGCATTATTTAAAACTGAAAAAGTAGTGGCTGAGAGCCTCGAAGCAGCGAGGTGGCAGGGACAGTGCTGAGCAAAGTGGGTGCTGGCCGGGAACCCGCTTAGAGGACAGCAGTCCTCGGATAACAGTTTCCGAAACTATCACTGCAAATCTTGCGAAATAAAAGGGAAAAAAAAAACGCCGGGAGGCTGTCTCTGCGAAACGGCCGCTGGGATTGAGGGGCGTAGATTTACTTACCTTACTCAACTGTGACTTTCTGTTACTAAAGTTGTTCTACGCAGTGGCGGCTAGTCAGCTCAGAAAGAAGCAGTGCTGAAAAAGTTGTATAGATCTAAGCATTGAATATCTAAAGAGACAAAAAGGTAAGAATATCTAAAAAGACAAAGAATAATAGAAGCAATCTAATTGGTGTTCGCAACTGCAGCATCATCCAGGAAAAAATTGCCAAGTATAAAATAAATAAAAATATTAACAGAAAGGGAATAAAAAAGTGGAAGGGTAAAAAATAATAGTAGACAACGACAAGAAGTAAGAATCTGGTAAATGACTTCTTCAGAGGCCAGACATTCATGCAGATTCAAAAATGGAATAGATTTTCTGTAGAGGAAAAAGACTTTAAGGTCTGAATTTAATATTCTCTCTTGGCCTGAACCTAAACCGGAATGTATTGGAAGGAAAAACATTTATCCACAAAGAAGAAATTAAATAATTAATTTCTTTAATTTAACTGGGGGCAAAAAAAATTTTCATGTTTTTTGTCTATAACTAAAATTCCAACACAAATTATTGGTGGGAAAACCTCAGATTCGTAATCAGCATCCCAAAAAACACAAGGAAGCAAAAAATTACAACTCCTCCATAAATGGATTTAAAAAAACTTCTTAGCGACTGAACTACTGAGAAAAAGAGAGAAAAAAACAGCCAAATTAGGAAGTCGCGCGAGGCGAGATCTGGGGAAAATGCAGCTGAAATTAATGCAATTTCAAGCGGAGAAAGGGTTGCTTTTCTCCCGCTTCGCTTTGCATTAATTTCGGATCCTCGGGAGGGCAAAACTTGCTGCAAGTCTGGCCTGTCTCTCTCTCGATTCTTGATTGATTTTCCGTCTTCCTTTTGCTTTTTTATTTACTTTTTTTCCATTTTCGTTGATCACTAAATTCTTAATTTGGAAAAGTAAGCCAATTAGAATAAAGACGAAAATACAATCTTTTAAAATAATTTCAAGGGGAGACTGCAGCTCTTATGGACGAGTCGCCACTGGCTGTATGTGACTATTAACTCTATAATAGTCTATACACTGTAAAAACTGTGGAGTAATGTCGCAACAAATTTGGTGTTGAAAAACCTTAAAAACTGCGTGAACAAACACTTTATTTAAAGTTAACACCAAATCAAGCGTTCTTATACACTTTTAAGTGGTGTTGTTTGCATCCAACACCAATACTGGTGAATCCTTACACCCTGCTCACAAGCGCCTGACACCATTCGTGAATTATTTTCACCTGTGGTAACACCAATTTTGGCGTACGTTTGGAAAGTCTCCGATGGCAACGATAGGTTATTTGTAAACAACTTTGCTTTTCCGTTGGTTGCTGCCGTTACACAGAAACGTTATAAAAGGTTGTGTAATAAAGATAATTAAGTTTTCATAAGATAAATATAACTTTATTTATATGTATGTCATTTGTATTTAAGAATTTTATTACATTTAATTCGTATATGCTTCTGAAATTTTCTTTACTAAGCCTAGTTCGAATTCGCCCTGATTAATATTCTCTGTGCATTTAAATTACGAACCAATTTTATTTTGACGTGTATACATGTGGCTGATCATTATTTCTGTGAAAAAAGCATATTTAAAATTTTGGTGTCAAAACCAAGAATTTTAGAATTTTTAAAAAAATTTGAAAACAGGCTATTTTGTCAATTTTATAAAGGTAAAAGTAAATAAGTATTATGGGTTATAATTTTGAATAGTGAATCTGAACATATTTAAAGCCATTTGTCACTTGAAAGTGTACTTTTTAAGCAAAAAGTTGGTGAAATGGGTTAACTCATCTTTCGAAAACTCAAATTTCTGAGGTTTTACCATATAAATAGCTACCCAGTGAGAAAAGTTATATCTTTTTTTGCTAA
>BGPR01001013.1:249499-280567 GCA_013235015.1 Araneus ventricosus | reverse complement strand
AAAAACGCAATGATGGTTAAATGAAATCTGGTACACCAAAAGTGAATTTTAATATCACTAGAATTTTAGATGCATAACAAATTTTGGACCACGTGCTTGAGAAGGTTGGCTGTTTTTCGGCCTATCTATTCGCGTCTATGTGAATACGATGGCTCAAAAACGCAATGATGGTTAAATGAAATCTGGTATACCAAAAGTGAATTTTAATATCACCAGAAATTAATCACCAATATTAGATACATATTAAATTTTGGATCATGGGCTTCAAAGGGTAGACTGTTTTTCGGCCTATTTATTCGTGTCTATGTGAATACGATGGCTCAAAACCGCAATGATGGTTAAATAATATCTGGTTCAGCAAAACCTGCTTATAACGATATTGTAGGGACCTAGAAAAGTATTGTTATAGACAGGTTTATGTTATAGACAGTTTGAGCATTTGTGCAGCCGATGTTTATGTACTTATGCATTCACTAATAGGATATACTAACTAATTTTATTGCGCTTATTCATTCATCTTACAAATAATCGCTGGTGTGAATTGTATTTTATAAACTTTAAATTCGTTAATTTTTTGTGAAGAAGAACTTCAAAGTGAAACTTTTAGTCAACATCTTTACTAACAATAAAAGTATTCATAATAAGAACATGTAAGCATATTTTTATTTCATATTAATGCCAATGGTTTATGAAATGTTCCCAAATGCCAATATTTTACGCCGAGCCATCGTAGGTTCAAGACTTTAACACATCCAAAACTAGGACCAAGTGGTCAGTTCGAAGTGCTAACTGCGAGTGAATAGGTTCAACAGCGCCCAGCCGGAGACAGAATCATAAAACGTCTGAGCACATTCCAACAATCACTAGCCCCCCCTCCGCTCCGATGTCCCTGCTATAACAAGCTCCCATTTCTAGCCACCTCTCATCGATTGCCCTGTTATCTCACATTCTTGACCATATGGTGTTGTTTTCCAAGGGAAAAACCGGGATTCTTCTGAACTATTTTTCTAAAGAGGTAAAATCATCGTTATAGACAGGTGCATCTAAAAGTGATTACTACTACGCAACTTCACATCCCTGTTCCTAGAGCTTAGATCGCTCTTGATCAGTTTGGAATGGATGTGAGTGGGAATGGGGAGGCCTGGGGTGGTCCCTTTTTTTTAAAAAAAAGACCTATGATAAAAAGGAATAGACATATTTAAAAATTATTTGAAAAAAGATTAAAACTGGTGGGATTGTTTTCAAAGCATTCGAATTCTGTAAAAAGCAACAGCAAAACTAGCATTGCGCAACATTTTCCTTTTATTCTGATTAACTGCACCATTCATGGAGGGGAATGGAAGAACCTAAAGCCGTCAGTTTAAATCTTACATACGAAGTGCTAACTAGCAAAGGTACCAGAAGAGAAAAAAAATCCAAATATGCAAATGTATACAAATACAATTGAAAAGAAAGTATCGTTACAAGCAGATTTAGCGTTATGGACAGAAACATTATAAAAAGGTTTCACTGTATTATCCCAAAATAGACCTACATCAAATATTTAACCTAATTGGTCAACAGGAAGAAATTCAAAATACTCTTTTCTCTTCACTATACTACAAAGGTAAACAGAAAACGAGCCTTATTGTATAAGTAAACGAGGAAAACGAAGGAAGAACATTCCCGCCGATTAATGGCCGAATTCCGCCAGGCCATAGAAAGTATCGTTACAAGCAGATTTAGCGTTATAGACAGCATCGTTATACAAAGGTTTCACTGTATGGCGTCTTTATCCCAAAATAGACCTACATCGAATATTTAACCCAATTGGTCAACAGGAAGAAGTTCAAAATGCATACACTTTTCCCTTCACTATACTACAAAGGTAAACAGAAAACGAGCCGTATTGTGTAAGTAAACGAGGAAGTCGAAAGAAGAACACTCGCGCCGATTAATCTCAGATTTAATTATTATTTTGGGAGTAGGAGTTTGAAATGGCCGTTAAAATTCAAAATAACTGGATATATTAAAAATGCAACTACTGTTCAGAAAATTCTCAATAAAATTAAAAATATAGGACGATATGCTTACATGATGGGAAGACAAAATGTAAATGTTACTACACCTGTATGCTGACCAATTCTGTTACACTCAGAAAGTTTAAACTATTAAGTATAAATTAAGTCCCATTATCTGTTATTATGGGATCAGTGACACACTTGTTTATTGGAAATGAAATTTAATTCTAGTAGGAAATTTCTTATAGTATTTTGAGTATCAGACATGTTAATCCTAAAAGCAATGAGAAAAAATTCGACGGGAAGCTGTCTCTGCGAAACGGCCGCTGGGATTGAGGGGCGTAGACTTACTTACCTTACTCAACTATGACTTTCTGTGACTAAGTTGTTGTATGTGACTAAAGTAGCTCTATATGACTTTGACCTATGCTCTATGACCTTTTTCTGTTAAATGACATTAAAACCAACTCAACGCAATTAAATCGACGGAAAGGACAGCTCAATTAAATCAACAATTGTTAATAATAATTAATTGAGCAGTTAAGTAATCTATTACTCAACTGTTACTTTCTGTATCTAAAGTAACTCTATGTGACTTTGACCTATTACCTATTCTCTATGACCTTTCTCTGTTAAATGAATTAATTACTAATCTGTTAAAATCCAGTTAATATACCGCTCACAACCGATACGTGCGCGCGCATCGGTCGCTGTTACGTCATCAAAATTCTACATGATTTTCACCAACTTTGCAACTCGACTGCGACTAAACCGAAATTACAAATTCTAAAATTATTTTTGAAATCTTTAATGTCTAGCTTTCTCTGTTAAATGAAACTAAAATCAACTCTCTATGTTATTTGGTTCCGGAGCTATAAACGTTTAAAAATACCACGAAAAGCGTCAAAATTTTTTCCTTCCATAAATTTTTCCTAGACCGCTATGGAGAGACGTAAGTTTACGTCAGAAGTAGCGATAACAGAAAAAGGTGAAAAACTTTTAAGTTTTGAGAGAACAAACTGCAGGATAAAATGCATTGCATATCAAGACTAGTTATTTTCTATTTAACTGTGACTATTAGATATGTATTTATTTTTCCTAAAAAGCCTTTGGATGTTATTTGGTTGAAAAGCTATAAGCACTTAAAAATACCACGAAAAGCGTCATAATTTTTTCCTTTCCCGACACGCCATTAGACCACTATGGAGAGACGTAAGTCTACGTCAAAAATGAAATAAAATAAAATAAAATATTGTAGTATAGCAGTATTAGCTAGGCATAAGAAAAAAAATTATAATTCTGCATTTCCACAAAAATTAATTATTACATTATACAAATAACTTGTTCTGAAACAACTTAGACCACTATAGAGAGACGTATAATTCTATGTCAAAAAAGCATGTCTAAACTAGATTCTAAGATTATCTATAACCAAAGCAACATACAACAAACGCAAATACCTATCAATACAACTAACGAGCAAATACCACTTAATAATTTACAATTTCTACAACATTTCTTTTAAAGTTGCGAGGTCACATAAAATATATTAAAATTTATTTTGTTTGAAAAGCTAATGAAGAAAAGTATTTGCAAGGAATGTAAATAATTTTAACTTAATTACTTCCATAGTTGGCGAATTTTTAAGAGGAAATTTCATTAATTTTACGTATTGATCCATTCTATATGTGATAGTCTTATGTAGCGAAAGAGCGAGACTATAGGGATATCTTAGCGAAAACACAGCCAATTCAGTTTTCATTTCTTTTAATAACCAAAGAAACGAGTAATCTCAAAAGATTATTTTTCTACTTTACATTGTTGTTATTATTATCAAAATATTATTCGCGTTCATCTGAAGTACTTATTTAAAGTTCAATTTCGTTAGACAATGCCCCACTTTAATAAAAAAAAAATTCAATATATCTGATTTTTGAAAAGTTACAGTCCACATTTTCTTTGTGTTAAAAAAATAAAATAACTTTAAAGTAAACAAAGTTCAGCAGTCTAACAGATACTACTTAACATTCAAAGAAAAGTACAAAAAATTAATTAATTAACTACCATGAAAATAAATCCAGGATCGATAAAGACACTTGATCTGAGGACAATTTTTCAGGAGACGAATTCAGAGCTACTCGTTATAAAAGAATACAGAACCCAATACATGAAACATCAAACTGGAATTTCCATATCATAGAGGATCAAAAATTTAAACAAGCTAATCAAAGCAAACAGTTCATTTTCTCTTTTAGCCATCGGTAAACAGCGTTCTGAAAAAAAACTTATATTTAAACTAAACTTCTAAATATAAATATAATAAAATTAAAATCGAAAAGGTAATATCTGCTTTTCTTCGCGATCTAATCCTTTTAACGAATACTTTCAATTACATATACTTGCAAAGTTAAAAATAATTTAAATATCAAGCGAACTTTATGAACACTCTTTTACACCAATGACTGAAAAAAAACGATACATTCATTTCGCCCTATATGATGGATTTGTTCCAATATTAGACAAACATCTAAAACTGGGGTGTAAAGAACATAATACTAAACTTCATCCATCTAGCTTCTTGATGTTTTTGCATCATCGCGTTCACATAAGCATAAATAAAAAGATCAACACGCAGTCAACGATTTAATTGATTTGTTCCAAAATTTGAGAACCCTACAATTCCAGTAATAAAACAAAATATAGTAAAGTACCGTTTAATCCTCTTTCAAGGCACTGTCGTAGAACGAAGTATATAAATGAAGAGACTTATAATCGAAATTTCACTAAACAACTTTGATTATTACATATTTAATGATACTAATGCAGAATCATTTAAAAGTATTAATTTTCATTTAAAAGCATTAATTTCCATCCATCATTAATTTTCATTTAAAAGTATTAATTTCCATCCATCATTAATTAATTAATTTCCATTTAAAAGTATTAATTTCCATCCATCATTAATTTCCATTTAAAAGTATTAATTTTCATTCATCATTAATTTTCATTTAAAAGTATTAATTTTCATTCATCATTAATTTTCATTTAAAAGTATTAATTTTCTTTCATCATTAATTCTCATTTAAAAATATTAATTTCATCATTTAAAATTCATTTTAAAGTTTTTTAAGATAGTACTAGTACATATTTAAGATACTACCTAGAATGCAAATCAATATAATCAAATTATAAAATTAAACATTTATCATAAAAGTGAGAAAACATACCTTTATTGTATATCTTGAGTACTAATTATACGTATAACTTAGATGATTTGTGTGCAATGCAGGTAGGTGTTTAATTAAGAAAATCTTTAAACGTCATCTGACGTGCTGATTGCCTATGAGTGTTAAGTACATAATCACGAATCGAATTAAGTTCTTTGAATGCTTTTTCGCTATTCTTTTGACAAAAAGAAACGAGTTTGAAGTTTTTCAACGGCATTGCGTCTTTGAAGAACGGTGAAATAACTTCTTCACCATCGCTCAAATTAAGACCAGACTATTTCTTTTCTGTTAATTCTTCAATTGCGAATAATTTCGAAGTCATGATATCTTTATCACAATTCTATATCTATTTTGTATCTAGTTATTACTAATTTACTAGAAATATTGAGAGAAAGAATTTTTCACATTTTAGGATGGGGGAAAATGACGTATGACGAAAGCTTTGCATCATAAAAACGAAGTATACTTTCTCATTACAATGAATGCGATTGAATCGGGAATGTGATGAAACGACGTATAAATGAGAGACGTATAATCGGTGCTTCACTGTATCAAATTTCATTTATTTCGCATTTTGCATTTTGGAATTACTGTGCTCACATGCACATGAAAGGACGGACAGGCAACGGATTTCGTCCACTATTTCATAGAAACTTACAGTTTTTGTGCCTCAAACTAAATTTCCTCAATAAAAACTCAAAAAACCTCAATAAGACCTCAAACCAAATTTTATTTGCCTATCTAGTTGCATATTCGAATTATCATGTGCACAGTGAGACAGACAGTTTTTCTGGACTTCGGAAAATCTGAAGCCTGGAGATTCATAAAAATATCAAATTTCCAAAACTTTTGAATATCAAATTTTTTGGCGATTATAATGCTTTCTCTTTAGATACTTCGTATAAGAGAAAATAAAAAGGAAAAATAATAAAGAATTCACTAGTTTCCCACTTTATGATTTACGAGGCTGTCTAAAGCTACATCTAATTTTAAAACTAAAATGTGCTCATTCTCCATGGTAGCTCATATGTAGTGATATCTCGACTATGATTCACTCCTTTTTAATATACAGAAGTACCTTTAAACTTTCGTGCGTTTTTAAAGAGCTCGTGGATACTTGGAAATCATACTAACAAAATTAAATAAACAAGGCAGAAAGCGCTATTAATCAACAGTTATAAACTCCTATTTTGATTTCATGTTATTCTGGACAGATGATAAATCAAACTGGTTTGAGAGTCTCGTGCTCAGTGCATATTCAACTTTCGGATGAAGAAAACAAAAATGAATGATTGGCAATAGTTCGCTAATAAAAAAAAATGAAACCGATGAATGATAAGATTATCCTTGATTTTTAACCCAGACTCATGAAAAAACGCAAAAATGAGTTCGCTTAAATGTTATGCTGTTTATAGCGTTAAATTCATATATATTGGGCAAAAAAACATATACTGAGTAGCTAATAAATGGAAAAAGTAAGATATTGAAATATTTTTTTAAATATTTCGAAAGGAATGGACGATTTATCTAAAAATAAAAAATTCGCTGTGTATCATGAATGTGAAAGGATTAATTCTCCAACTGAAACTCTTGAATTAAGGAAAGCACTAGAATATTGAAAAAAACTCTTCACGTTCGTTCGGTAACATAAAGATTCGTAGAATATCTACAATTTATCTGATAGCTTCGAATGAACTATGTACGAAATGTTTATAGTCAATTCATTTCCAAAAGACAGGAACTGTCTCTCTCTCTCTCTCTTTGTTAGTTCGATGCATTTTTTAAAAAAAGATAATTAGCTTCTTCATGTACTACAAAACAGTGGCACCTCCCAATTGACAAGAATTTTAAAATTCCTGCTTTCTATTCTTTTCTTATGAAAGAATAGTAGGCATATTAAATAATTGGAGCTTTCATTAGCCAAACTCTGAAATAGGAAGGAGGATTCAGAATTTCATTTTGACTCCTGTTTTTGAGCTTAGATCCTAAATAAATATTTGTTTTCTTTGTTGTAGGACATGATCCATTTATAGTTGACTTCATTCATTTTTACATTTCATCTATTTCATTGTGCTTATGAAGCGTCAATAGCCAACCATTATGTTTTATAACGTAAACTAACAGCTGATTTTCGGTTAATTAACCTTTCAGTAGATAATAAAAATAATCGGCTCATGAATGTTTTTTTTGACGTAGATTTACGTCTCTCCATAGTGGTCTAATGGTATGTCGGGAAAGGAAAAAATTAGGACGCTTTTCGCGCTCAAGTTGAACGCTTATAGCTCCGCAACCAAATAATATAGAGAGTTGGTTTTAAATTCAAGAAAGGGGTACATTGAAGATTGCAAAAAGAATTTTAGAATTTGAAATAACAGTTTAGTCACAGTCGAGCTGAAAAGTTGGTCAAAATAACGAAATATTTTGATTACGTCTCAGCGACCGACGCTCGAGCACGCAGACTATTAGGCAATTCATTCATTGATCTTACGTTCACGCGAAATATTACTCAAGAATTGTTGCATTACGTCGATTTTAGCGGTAAAGTTAAACGCTTATAGCTCCGCAGCCAAATAACATATAGAGAGTTGGTTTTAGTTTCATTTAACGGAGAAAGGCAGACATTGAAGATTGCAAAAATAATTTTAGAATTTGTAATTATGGTTTAGTCTCAGTCGAGTTGCTAAGTTAGTAAATACTAATAATCACTATAGAGTTAATAGTCACACGAGCTACTTTAGTCACAGAAAGTCACAGATGAGTAAGGTGAGTAAGTCTACGCTCCTCAATCCCAGCGGCCGTTTCGCCAGAGACAGCCTCCCGTCAAATGTTTTTAATGTTTGGTTTGCTCAATGTCAGGGACTGTTAGACTGTTATGAAATTTCCCGTGACACATGAAAGCCGACAGGAAATTTCGGTACCTGTAGGCTTTCGTGTCTTTACACCCATTTCAGTAGATGAGGACGGTTCGAGTTAAACAAATAAATAAAAACTATTTTTACATTAAACTGAACTTCCAAATTTGAATGACGTGAACAGGAATTTTCAGACCAAAATTATTAAACTAAAATTCAGAGGAAAATCCAAATTTCTAGTCGTTGCGGTGTTTTAAATCTAGGCTGTCAATACGTACACTTCATTAACTGTCATGCCCCAAAATATATAGGGATCCATTCACAACTATTCAAACTGTATTTATGAAACCTGAGCTTAAATGGTGAGCATTTTGACACAATTTCTAGCAAATTATAATATTTTTAGATATATAAAACTTATGTGTCGTCACATCATTGCTTAACTGTAAATTACACTCTCGTATCGTAGTCATACTTAAAAGTTTCAACAAACCTTGAATTAAAATCTATTCTTTCAATTAATGCATGTCCATATCATAAAAAGTCATAACTAGTAACTGAAATATAATTAATTTCTAAAAATTATCCTGTATGTTAGAATATAGATTGAATTTAAAAAATTCGAAGGGAGGCTGTCTCTGCAAAACTTCCACTGGGATTGAGGGGCGTAGACTTACTTAACTTACTCAACTGTGACTTTTTGTGACTAAAATTGTTCTATGTGACTAAAATAGCTTTATGTGGCTTTGACATATGACCTATGCTCTATAACCTTTCTCTGTTAAATGAAACTAAAACCAACTCAACTCAATTAAATCGATGGAAAGGACAGCTCAATTAAATCAACAATTGTTAACAATAATTAATTAAGGACAGTTAATTAATCGACTACTCAACTGACTTTCTGTGACTAAAGTAGCTCTATGTGACTTTGACCTATGACCTATGCTATGACCTTTCTCTGTTAAATGAATTAATCTGAATGAATTAATTATTTGTTAAAATCCAGTTAATATACCGCTCACAACCGATGCTTGCGCGCCCATCGGTCGCTGTGGCGTCATCAAAATTCTTCGTGATTTTCAACAAATTTGCAACTCGACTATGACTAAACCGTAATTACAAATTCTAAAATTATTTTTGAAATCTTTAATGCCAACCTTTCTCTGTTAAATGAAACTAAAACCAACTCTCTATGTTATTTGGTTGCGAAGCTATAAACGTTTAAAAATACAACGAAAAGCGTCATAATTTTTTTTCTTTCCCGACACACCGTTAGACCACTATGGAGAGAAGTAAGTCTACGTCAGAAGTCACAATGACAGAAAAAGGTGAAAAACTTTTAAGTTTTGAGAGAACAAACTGCAGAATAAAATGCATTATGTATCAAGACTAGTTATTTTTTTATTTAATTGTAACTATTAGATATGTATTTATTTTTCCTAAGAAGCATTTCTCCTAAAAAGCATTCATTTTTTTCTTGTTGAAATGATTCAAATTATGTCAAAAATAGCATTATCGCAAATATTTCTGACTAGCCGCTTTCAGTGACCATCTGGTTCACGCCCCTCAAATGGAATAATCGTTCATTTAAGTTGATGTAAAAAAACAGAACACGTTGTATAAAATAGTTGATGTTATAGCTGACATTACCTCCTTTGAATTGAATCATCCAACAAATGAAATTTTAAATCGAAATTACTGAACCGAATAAATCGTTACTTTTAAAATAAAGATAAGATTGAGAATGACTTCCAAACAAAGTCTTAAAGAAAGTAAACCAAATGAATTTTTAAAAATTCAACGAAAAATTCTACAGAACATAAATTAGAATCATTAAAAAATATTAAATTTTTCGCATTTTGAGAGTTTTTTAGTTTATGGTGTAAAAATCGTTCTCGTACGATTATGCTTTCTAAAGTTATTGACAAAAAACTAGCATTAATAAAAACATTAATAGAGTTGTATAAGGAACACACCTACATATACACAGACAATCTGCTTTATATGTATAGACATTCAAGCTAATGTTTGTTTAAAAAAAGTGAAATTATTACTTCATGGTGCGTTAACTTTAGTAAAACTGTTCATTACGTGCGTTTCTTGCCTCACAGCAAATTAAGAGGTAAAATTTGAGAGTTAAGTTTCAAACATTCAGTTAATTCAAATAGAATGCTATATAGTTGCTTATTTTAATGTAATTCTCTACATAAAAGTTGAATTCACGGGTGTTTTATCCATAATAAAATTTAGGTATGCACAGAATCATTAATTTTTAAGTAATGTCCATTTTTTGTTTCTTTCTTTTGCCACAGGCAACCAGAATTCAAGGTGAAGTTTTCACAGCAGCCTCCAGCATGCCATAGAAAGAGTACCTTCTTCAGTTTTAAACTCGATATCAAGTGTAAAGGTCTCAACTACATGACTACAGAGGCTAAATTTCTTGGATTTGTTAAAGATTTTGGGGTAAGTTCCGTGCTTCATGTAGCAGAAGAGTCAATTCATACTTATGTGCAGAATATGAGTTAGAATTTAATTTTGGAAACCACGGTGCACACCTCGGAAAAGGAAAGAGACTTTTCGTCAGAAATTGCCATTCTTAACGATTTTTCTTAACATCGAAGGGACAGTCTGAAGTAGAGTCAATTCAAACTCATGTGTAGAATATGAGTTAGAATTTAATTTTGAAAACTAAAGTGCACACCTCTGAAAAGGAAAGAGACGTTACGTCACAAATTGCCATTCTTAACGATTTTTTTTAACATCTAAGGGACAGTCTGAAGTAGAGTCAATTCATACTCATGTGCAGAATATGAGTCACAATTTAATTTGGAATCTACAGTGCACCTCGGAAAAGGAAAGAGACGTTACGTCACAAATTGCCATTCTTAACAATTTTTCTTAACATCTAAGGGACAGTCTGCAGTAGAGTCAATTCAAACTCATGTGTAGAATATGAGTTAGAATTTAATTTTGAAAACTAAAGTGCACACCTCGGAAAAGGAAAGAGACGTTACGTCACAAATTGCCATTCTTAAAGATTTTTTTTTTTTTAACATCTAAGGGATAGTCTGAAGTAGAGTCAATTCATGCTCATGTGCAGAATACGAGTCACAATTTAATTTGGAATCTGCAGTGCACCTCGGAAAAGGAAAGAGACGTTACGTCACAAATTGCCATTCTTAACATTTTTTCTTATCCACATCTAAGGGACGGTGTTCTTGAGGCAGAGTCTCGGTTTTGAGACTCAGTTCCATGCTAGATCCATCATGTGTATGGGTCTGGTACACATTAAACCTGTCGAAAGCTGAATGCCCTACCGTTGGTGTGGTGTTGATGTTTGGAGAGGGAGTGTCGGCTAAGATGTCACTCTCATCATTTGAGGCTCGAAGTAAGAGGTGCACATCCAAAATAACCCTCCTGTCGCTTGAAAATCAGACGTTAATCTAATTTAACTATCAATGTCTGAGACGATAATCTCATTTTAAAAATCTAATTAACTCACAGTATGAGAGTTAAATAGAGCAATAGTTTTTCTTTGCATTATTTTAAGGCCGCGGTGGCCTCGTGGTAGGGTCTTAACTTTAGGGCCGGAGGACTCCAGGTTCGAAACCCGATTCCACTGAAGCTCCGCCGTGTATGGGGCCTGTTGCATCTTAATCATACGTAATGGCCAAACGTCCTCCCGTTGGTGTTGTGAGGAAGTTTGGAGAGGGGGTGCCAGCTCAGGTGTCGTCCTCGTCATCTGACCGAGGTTCAAAATTACGAGGTGTGTCCCAAAATAGCCCTCGTGTTGCTTCAAAACGGGACGTTAATATAACTAAACTAAATTTGCACTATTTTAAATTTAATGGTTCGTTTTATAAAGGCCATGCCCAAAAGGAAGGTATAATGAAATGCATTTATTTCCAAGATTGCTAGACCGCTAAGTCCAGACATCGATTATATTCGATTCTTTAAAAGAATTTAAATTATTTTCTCCAGATCTTAACGAAGTGTATTCACAGCCTTTATTATATTCCGATATAAATAAGAGCTTTTCATTTGATAGTTGCAGACAGATTAGAAAAGGAAACGCTTTATTTTCAGTATTCATTCAAGAAAACTCTATTTACAATACTGTGAAGAAAGTTCGTTATGAATAATCAGATGACAAACGAAATCAGTAGAAAGCAAACAGACCTTATTAAAAATAGACCCCAAAATAAGAAGCGGTAAGAGTATTACTAAGCAGTTAAAGAAAATAATTATTTTATTCTTACGGATGACTTATACCGAGCCTTGCCATTTTTCTGGATTTTAGATTAAAATTGGAAGGGTATTTTCTGATATTATATAAACTTCAAATTTGGAAAATACCCTTCTGCATGCGTTAAGATTTAAAACTGACTCAATTATTATTACTTATTTAAAGATATTCTCAAAGAAACGAAGGAGGAACAAAATCCTCATCCTGAGCATGCATTTAGTTATTTTTCAGTTTAAAAGTGTAAAATAAAATGTAAAGTAATAATAAGCATTAAATAAACTCAGAATACGATATGTATTGACTCCGTGACAAACAGTTATAAATGTTAAGTTAAACATTTTAAAGTAAAGTAGCAAAAAATGAAGCAAAATTTATTTTAATGGAATCAATTGATTCAATTTCTCCATCTTTTAAGCTAATTTTATTTGTTTCTCGTTTCATTCTAGGAACTCGAAAATCAAAACGGACTTCAGTATTCATTCGTATATGCTTGGGGTAAGTGAAATAATTTTTCATTTATTGGCTTTCAAGTTGGAACTTAGCATTTCAATAAAGTTCATTTTATTTTTAAACCTGCTACTATTTGGGAATCTATATTCGGTTTGCACGAGTTGACTTAAAGCATGATATTGAATGTGGTTTACTTTTAATCTGAAATATTCCGGTTTCTTCCAGAAAATATTACTACACGCACACAATACCATTCAAATTAGAAATTATAACAACAATCCTATATCTTATTTCTGTTGTCAACGTCCCTTTTTCTCAACTTATACAAAGCCTTTAGCGACGAATAAGGTATCAGAGGATAGGATTTTTTTTTATCAATTTCTGCGATGGCATACGCAGCTTAAGATGAAACGTACTCGTTGTTTAAAATTTAATTAAAAGAAAAATTAAAACAATATTAATTTAATAATGATACCGACTTCATCTGTTTTCAGCATTCCCTTTCCTGTTCTAATACAAAGCCTACAGAGATGAATATGGTATCCGTAGACAGCATTTCTTACCGACTTTTGACGTAGCATGCTTAGTTTATGTTAAAACTCATTGTTTGTTGTAAATTTAAGTTAAAGGAAAATTAAAACGTCACAGACATTATTCCATCATGGATGCGAAATGGTAAGACTAATCATTTTAAGAAATAGTAAGATTAAATCTTTTTTTCAGGGCCGGATTATTAAATAGGCAAAGTAGGCAGCTGTCTAGGGGCCCCGCAACTTTGGGGTTCCCCGAAGCCTCTAGTTTTTTTTTTTTTTTTGTTTGTTTGTTTTTCGATATTTTCAAAGTAATTTGATTTTGTACTTTCATTTGATATGCAAGGGCCGTGCACTCGAACTTATTCAAATTAAAATCAAGTATCTTTTAAATTTTGGAATATTATTCTAACAATATTCCTAATTAATTACCTTTCGCAAGTTTATATTATTTTGTTTTATAATTCTAAAAAAATATGCTGATTTATAATTTAAACATTGTATTTACATTGCATTAAACAAAATTGTCATTTATTTTACTATTTCATACAAAATTATTTATAAATTTTAATTTATAAACTTTTATACACTAGATACTGAAAACAACTCTATCGAAAGCGACCCGCAATTAAATGCTTTGCTATGTAGAAATTAAATTCAAATCAATAAAAAAATATAAGGTTATAAAAATTAGAGTGGAGAAAAAGGGGGCCATGAGACGCACTGCTTAAGGGCCCATATAGGGCTTAATTCGGCCCTGGGGCTGGGGGAGGCTGAATGTGCGAAAGTTTCGCACGAGTTTATTGGTTATTTATATTAACAAATTGTACTTCATTCAACAGCGAAACATAACTACCATTAGAAGAAATGGAAGATTTTCAAATCCTAACTATTCTCTAAAGAACCCACTCTACCATTCATTCATTCTAACCATGCGCCGAAATTATAAATATTGTACTTTTATTCTATCCTTATTTCATCTCATTGTAATTAAATTATTAACTCAGATGATGTTTTCAAATTCTCCCATTTGCTGCTGTACGTTACATTTCTCTTTTCTTAAATTCGCCTACATCGCAATTTATAAACACTTCTCCTTTAGCACGTCATTATTAATTAAAAAACCTCGTTGTCAAGACAGTATAAAAACTTCAACAACATTCGCAAGCAAGTGGGAAATTGAGCCGCCTCCCGACTTAGAGGTAAGGAAAGATTTAGTGCCTCTAAATCTGTCAGCGAGATTGCAAATCGCTCGGAACATCTTCATCCACAACGACACTCTAAAAGGACCACCGCTAGTGTGAACTGCCGAGGGGGTGGGGGGTGGAGGGAAGGAGAAGAACCCCTATTCGGGTAGGCCTTCTGCGAAGTATTTTTTCGACGAATGAGTGATGCTCTCTTCCTGATTTACTGCTCTGTAAAGCTTGTAGAAAATGTCCCAAGAACTAATTTTCTATCACAATAAAAGGAAAATAAACAGTTGGAATAGAGTTATGGGACAATTTTTTTCGGTAGTTGTTGAGAAGTATATAGAAAGTAAAGTATTTGAGATTGAGTGTTGCGAGAAGTGTAGATATCCATTTCATCGAATAATACGAAAGCCTGAATATCTATACTAAATTTCTAGAGTGGAAACTGTTAGAGAAACTTGAGTAATTAATTAATCTCATCAAGTTTAGAGAAATCAATAATACTAAGATATATTACAGCTATAAGAGGAAAAAAAAAAAAATAATTTTTTTTTTTATTTTTTTTTTTTTTTTTTTTCCTTTTAATTAAGCGTTATACAAAGTTGTTAAGGAAGAACTCAACAGTGAATTGTATGTGATCTTTATAAGAAAATAAAAAGATTTATCTATTAATTAGCAATTCTAAACCGATTCATTCAAGTTTGAAACTTCTCTACTGTATATTAAAGACGTATAATAGCTAGGGTAGTTGATATTTAAAATCTAGGTCGGTACAATTAATTGGAACTATTTATAATTATTACAATAAAAATATTTTCAATTAAATATCATTAAAAACTTTTTGACTATAATTTGAGATTTATAACTTAATAATTCTATAGAGTTTTTTTTAAAAGATTTAATAGTTTTAACGCTGCCTATCTTAATAATCGAAGATTCGGCTCATTTAGCCAATAAATCGATTGACAAGATTTAAATGAATCCTTATTGCATGAAAATGAACAATTACGACAAACTCAAAATTTAAAAATCACACTTTTCTAAAACTCAAAATCAGTTGACAGGAACCTAAATAATCTATCAGAAAGGGAAGCCTTTTGAGAAATCTATGCATAATAAACCATTTCCAGAAAACAAAGTTTCTTATGTTTTATTTATGCCGGTTTAGCCTATGATAGTGACAAATCAAGTTTCTTGATGTCTCTTGAAATTATTTCTCAAGTAGGTTTTTCTATACTTTCCTGAAACTGTAATATCTAAAAATTATTTTTTGTTGCACAGATGGTGGATATTCGTATCTTATAAAAAAGTACTTTTATGTTTGGCTGGTGGATTCAGAAACCAATGAAGTAAGTTGTGAAAAAGAATAAGTTTCTTTCCAGCATAGATCTTTATTATTATTATTATTATTATTATTATTATTATTATTATTATTATTGTTATTATTATTATTCCGAATAAGACAAATGTTGTAAGTCATAAAAGAGATTCACGAATACAGCTTTAAACCAAGTTTCGAATATTGAAAAAAATTATATAATGGTATCGCAGACGGAAAGAATTACTTTAAAGAGAATATAATGCATACTGACCAATAAACTTAAATTTGATATATTATGAAATCATTCTTCATCATAGCGTTATTCCCACAAAATATGCCTACATTTTGTGGTTATTCCATCTTCCAATCATGAACAAAAACTTTTATTGATGGGTAGAGAAGTTTCTATAGGGGGAGTTGGAACCCATAGTTCGTTAACCCTAACCCTGATACTTCGACGTATCTTTTCTCAAAATCTGTTATAGATTCATGTTTGAAATTTTTTATACAAGTAAAGTACACCTTTCTCATTATACTGAAATGAACTTTTGGTTAATTTTTAATTTTTATAAAGTTACAAAATATTTAATTAGACATAGTAAAGTTTTACGCTATTTTGACACAAAAAAAATTTGTAAAAAATAAAGCTTTGAGATTCTTTTGAAAAAAAAACTCACTTAAGTATAATGAGAAAGACGTACTTTAGTTGCATAAAAAGTTTCAAACATGTATCTCCAAAAGATTTTGAGAAAAGGTACATCGAAATGCTCAATTTTACATTTTTTGTTTTGACACAAAAAAATTTGTAAAAAATAAATTTTTAAATTTTTTTTTAAGTCATTTCAGTATAATGAGAAAAATGTAATTTACTTGTATAAAAAATTTCAAGCATGAATCTATAACAGATTTTGAGAAAAGGTACATGGAAGTATCAGGGTTAGGGTTAACGGACTTAGGGTTCCAACTACCCATAATGACAATGTAAATCAACAAAGCAGCAACTTATCTTACCCTAATGCTTTACTGAAAAGAGAGAGGCACGGCGTTTTCCTTCCTGCTTTGATATAATTTTATAAAATTTTGGATGTTCTCCGAATAACAGCAGCATTATTATGAAGAAAAATAGCGTGTGTGCAAGTTGATGTAAGTTGTATGCAAAAAAACATTCAACTGTTAAAAATAACAGTTTCTCAGGAAAAACCAACGAGTCGTTTTTCTCAAGGGAAATACCAGAAGCAAATCTTTTTTTATCATACGGAAACATTGTTATTTTTAATAGAAATGTCCTAATTCTATTGCCTACAATACTTCGATACATTTTAATTCCTGCGCTAAAAAACTAAAAAATCAAAAGACGTAGAACTTGAAATAATTTGACTAAATTATCTTATATATATCAGCTATTTTGCGTGTAAACTACGCTAATGAAACTGAATACCTAACTAAAACTGAACAAAGCTTTTCAATTGCTTATATTCCCATCAGTCACAGAGGAAGAAAAAAAATGACGGGAGGCTCGCTTTTCAAACGCCCGCTTATGTTAAAAGTGTAGGACTGCTTTACTCGCGTGACTTTTTGTTCCTCGTAAGTTTTTAAGTTTAAGCAAGTTTTTTTGTAACTTCTGTTGTTACCCTTTATCTCTAAAATAAGACATTAGTTATGTTTTTAACATGTGTTGTTACCGAGATATAGAGGATCGCGTCACCAATTCATGCGTATTTTTGTCCAACTTTGCGCCTCAGCAGTCGCTGAACTACAATTCCGATTTTGATGTTTTTTTGTAACTTCTGTTGTTACCCTCTATCTCTGAAATAAGACTCAGTTATGTTTTTAACATATGTAGTTACCGAGATCTAGAGGATCTCCTATACCAAGTTTTGTGGCGTTTTGGCTTGTGAATCAATTTCCTTCCTGAAACCCGAATGGGAGGAACGTAGTCCTATCTTAAAATACTTCTTGAACTTAAAAGTAAATCGTAAAAACGAGCATCATTGCGAAAGCGTTGTAAAAAATGGCTCACAAAATAACATGTTGAATTTCGTTGATTTAAACTGATATTTATTTTCAATTATAGAGCGTATCGTTTTCACTGTTAGAAAATAACCGAAACGGTTGCTTATTGGGCAATTCTGCATGAGGTTTATCGCCAGTATCTCAAAACTGTTATGGTTTCTTTCTTTCAATGTGAATAAAACATGATATTTTAAAAATTACTGTAATTTTTTTTATTCCAGTTGATAAAATACGAAGGAAAAAAGAATTTCGATGCACTGAACAGAGTATTATTGATCCATTCCCACTATTGCGAGTAAGTATCGATCTTATTGGGAGAGTTCCTTCAAAATTGTCTGCAAACGAAGCTGAATAACAGTTTCTTAAATGAAATGTTCTTTTTCTATTTTACTACAAAGAAGTTAAGAAAGATCCTTAGCAGAAAACAAACCTTTAAAACTAACATTTTCTTCACGCTAATGTAAAAGTCTTTACGCAACTAATTCAAAAATCTAGCATTGAGTCTTCTTTGCATCTCTTTCCTTTCATTTTGAAAACCTTCATATTTTATCCATGTTTTAAAGTATAGACTCAATTAAAAATATTTGAATCTAATTTTTGCTAACTTCATATAATTGTTAAACATAATCTTTTCCACTCTTTCTAATAATGTATTTAATTTAGCAAGCTTCTCTCCAAATTTACTCCTTTCTTCATCTGCATTAGAAAATGTGATATATGAAGCATTGCATTCATTTCTATTTTTATTAATTTGAATTTATGCATTTTCCCCCATCTAGACGTTGTGTTAGCAATGCTCAGTCTTGTGGAAATAACACAGAGAAACCCAAAGACCCTACACCGAATCCTAAAAAGTAAGTTCTTATTTGATAGTATGAAACAATAAAACGTTTGTTTAAAATTTTGGAATCTGAAACAAGGTAAATCGGGACTTCAAGACAAGCTGTGTTTTAAATCTTTATAATAATCAATTTTAATCAATAAAAGCCTGAATAAACGAAAATCGCGAGCTTTTCTTGACGGAATTTCTGGAAATGTTTTTTTAGATGTTATTTTTTTCCCTGTAAGAGACGGGGAACGATGGCAACGACGTTACTGACAATGGCGGCAACTGGGGAGGGGACGAGGGGGCAGTCCCCCCCCCCCCAATTTTTGCCGAAAAGTTAAATTTTATTTCATTTTAGCTGCCTAAAACTAGCAATTATAAAAAAAAGCAACAGCGTCCCGGAAAGCTAGCTAATTTCTTAATTAAATTTTTAAATCTTGTTTTCTACTCCGTACGCTCCGGAGTACTTTTAGTGTCTATAATTTTTGCCCCCCCCCCTCTTTTGCTTTAATTACCACCACTGGTTACTAACATAATAATATTTATAGGCTGGATACTATCTGCAGATTTTGTAATGCTAAAATCATTCAAAATTATCTACAAGGCAGACCATTGAACTTAGAGCGACAAAATTTGGTATTTATTGACTTCTTAGTTAGTATTTATACACTGAGACCCTTTCTTAGGTAGTTTGTGCACAATAAGAAAGGGTTTTTCAAAATTTTAATTCGATTTCAATTAAAAATAAAGCAAAATTTTAACACTTTTTTTCTCGATTACTTCGTTGTATATAATTGCACGAAAAATATTTTCATATCACCAAAAAATATCATTTCAGTAATATCAATTTTATTTCAGTAGAATTTTTTTTCTCTAATTTCAATAATATTTAGCAAATATTTACATGTATATTTAACAACAATTCTTTTCATAGTTTTAATTACTGAATTTATAGACACGTACGTTGTGACGATATTAAATACGTGTTTTGTGTGTACGTTATCGTTGAAATATAAAGAGTAAATTTTAAAAAAATAATATAAAGACAAAGGAATCGAGCTTAAAACATTATCATGCTGCTGTGTTTAGACTAGAGGATTAAATTTTTTAAATTCTCCGTTAAATTTTTTCCACTCGCATTTAGTATGAAAGTCCTTTTAAGATAACAATAATAATAAAGTGATCAATATTATTTCTAAACCCTGATTTTTTTTAAAAAATTTAATAAATTTTCACAAAGAATGTTTCCAGGATGAGTTTCGCTGAATCAAACCAACTCTTAACCTCTTTCTCTCAATCGGAAGTCAATTGAGTCGTCAGTGAATTTGTGAGAGGGTTGTCCTAAAGCCCACTCTACAACAGGTGGGCGATTCGCACTCCACACAAAAGGCCCTACTCATGAGTTGAGCAACCATGTCAATTGATTCACCCCACTTCATTCTTCTACCCTTATCCATAATTTCCCTTCCAAATCTTAGCAATAAAAAGAGCACAGATGGACAACCCCTGTGTCAATCCCCTCTCTCCTCCCCATCGCTGTTCGCTTTCAGACGACACGCGACACGTAGGAGAGGGGGAGGGGAGATGGAAGAAAAAACTATTCGTTTCGTTTTGCTTTTTTCCAGCAATATCATCTGGCATTTTCGAATAATCCGGTGCTTTAGTTATAACAATGATACTTTAATTCGGATATAGTGGCGTCATTTTTTTACATTTAATGTGGCTTTATGATACGTGAAAAATATAAAATAATTCATATTAATTTTATAACGTTCTTAAATCAAAGTCCTACTATTGTTTTAGTCATTTCAGAGTAAGTAATCTGGTGCTTTAGTTATAACAATGATACTTAGAATTTGATGTTGTTATGCCTTTTATTTTTGCATTTATTGTGTTTTTCTAGCAAGTGAAAAATTTAAAAAATCTTATTAATTTTACAACTCTCATAAATTAAAGTCCTCCTGTTTTCTTTAACTCCGAATAATCCGATACTTTAGTTATAACAATGATGCACAGATTCGGATGTTGTAATGGCGATTTTTACATTTAACATGACTTTCTAATAAGAGAAAAATGTAAAAATTCATATTCATTTTATAAATTTCCTAAATTAATTAATCCTCCTATATTTTTGTTTAGAGTTTAATTTAATTAGATTGGCGTCCCATTTTGAATTTCGGAAGGACTCGTAATTTTGAACCATGTCCAGATGACATAGATGACACCTGAGCCTTCAGCTTACTCCCCAAACTTCCATGCCAAAAAAAAAAACATAGAGGCGTTTGACATACGTCAAATGCTTTAATGCGCACCAGGCCCAAATACGCGGCGAATCTCAGGTAGAACCGGGTCTCGAACATGGGACCCACTGGATTCCGGTTCTATGCAGGTCACTGCAGAACGTGAACTCATACAAATGCAGAACTTCTTAACAGTTTTTCTTCTTTCTTTAAAATTTAAACAAATATACGAGTTACCGCTTCAACAAATAAATTGCATTTCGAAATTCTATGTTAAATTTTAAATCATTTCGATGCTCTCTCTCTCTCTTTTTCTGTCACCAATTACGTCTTAAAGAAATGAATTCCACGATGTAATGGCCGCGATGGCCTAGTGGTAAGGTCTCGGCTTTGGGGTTCCAGGTTCGAGACCCGATTCCACTGAAGATCCATCGTGTATGGGACCTGTTGCGCGTTAAATCATACGTAGTCGCCAAACGTCCTGTGGTGCGGAAGTTTGGAGAAGGGGGTGACAACTCAGGTGTCGTCCTCGTCATATGACCGTGGTTCAAAATTACGAGGCCCCTCCCAAAACAGCCCTAGCGTTGCTTCAAAACGGGACGTTAATATATAACCAAATTAATCCATAATCTAAAATCAGAATGAATTTTTAATTGAAAAAAGAAGCAGCTGTGAAATTGAAGACTATGAAATAATAAATATGGGAATTTTCGTGACAATGATCAAGTCTGATTAAGATTTTAAAGTGAAACGGGGAAAAGGCATGCATGGATTTAATATATATTCTTTTTTTTTCTGATTCCTTTTTGTATCTCTATTTTCCCGATATTAAAAAAATTAACAGTATGCTTGAACTGTTATTTATGATAAAAAAAAGTAGTTCATTACTGAGTACAAGAATATATGTGACAGCAGTTGTAACAAAGTCTAGTTCTCTTTGAAAAATACAAAGTAATAATAATGACAAGACTTTTGGCAAAAGCTAAATGCTAAAAAAATATGTTCTTAAATTTTTCGAGTGTAATCTTTTATTTCTGATCGCAAAAGTAGTTTACCAGTGAATTTCTCTCTCCACAACTTCCAGATGATACCTTTGTTTAATATATCTAATGTTTAAAGAAATAAGTCCAAAACTTCGGAGAATGAAGTTCACTGTTACACGTACAGTGCAACAGTTTAATGTATTATTTATCTTTTTCTGATTTCTTTTCTGTAACTTATTTTAATTAATAAGGGGAATGCAGAGCTTTAGATTTATAATTTGGCAACATCTTGTTAATATCATCTATTCAAAATACATAACTACTGGAAAGTAACAACTTCTAAATAAAAAGCCTGCAAACTTTTTATTTTCATGAAAAATTAATCAAAAAAAATGTTTTACTGTAGAAACGAAAAGAAAAGTTCCACTTCTCGATGACAACACACCTGTCTATGTACTCCTTCCAGAAGAAAGATGCTCTGCAGTTGAAATATTTAGGGGCAGATTTTCCATGCAATACCTTCTTGACAGATTTGTAGCTTTGCCGCCGAGCTCTTTTTGGCTTAACCTTCATTGCCCTCCCCTTCTGCTAACCCCCTCCCAACTTCTAGAACTCTGCGACTTCTTTGCAGGGTTGTTGACGGCACACGACCGATGGTAGCCCCCCCCCCCCCCCTTCCCTCAACTTTTTTTTCCCATTGCATTGATTTGAATTTTTCCGGCACTCACACACTAAGAAATAATTTTACTGTGCTTTTTTGGTAGATAAATTTAGGCGCGTATTTAAAAAAGAATTCCAAATCGTTAAAGAACTTATAAAGAACTTAGAAGAATTAATAACTTATAAAATAATGGGTAATTTTGCATTTACAGTGAACAGCATCTTATGATGTATTAAATTCACAATTCACATCAAGACATGAAGTTCATGACATACCCAGTTGAAGATCTCAGATGTTCTTTCGAAAGATTACAGTACCTTTTTAATCATATTATATGAAAAATATTTGCTAATAATTTTCTTTATAAAATGAATTGAATAACAGGAAAAAACTTTTTAATACATGAAAATACTTTTCTAAATATAAAACATTTTCTGCCAAATATTAAATTTGAAATTCAGCGGATAAACGCGAATCAGAAATATGTATTTAAGACTAGCATATTAATTTCTCATACGAGGTAAGTAATTCTTACTCTTTATATCAGCATTTCTCAACCTTTCGGTATCTGCGACCCAGTTTTCAAACATAATTTTCATCGCCCCTTCATCTCATACAATAATAATAATATTTTTGGTATTTTGATGCTAAAGCTACACTACGACCTTAATTACAAACCTTGCATATTACCAAGAATAATTAAATTTATTGATATTTGGCAACACTGATCCGCTGCATTGACAAAACCAGAATTGATCTCTCTTATTACTTCTTAATCTCTATTGCTCTGTCTTACTTCCACCATGTCGGACATTCTCGAGGCTTCGCGAGAAGTCCAACGAGAGCAATTACTAATATTGATTTTAGTAATTGTGATAATTATTAGTAATGATTAGAGCCCAGATCTGTCTCTCGCTAATCCGGTAACGCTCTGACGTCACCAACAATAAGACGTTAAACAGCATTATTTCATTGTTAGAGAGCCTAAATTTCAGTAATTTTAAGTTTAAAAGAGTAATTGTCGTTCTAATTTCAAATTTAATAGCTCTAAAATACTGAAATAAAATTTGCTATCGATTGATACAAAATTTATCTCGCTATGATCAATAGTTCCCGAGAAATTTTAAATTATATTAATCGTATATTTCAAATTAATTTCCGTCCTTTGATAGAAAGTAGTAAATTACGTCATTATCTATTGTATTAGTAATTCCTCTCGTTGGACTTCTCGCGAAGCCGCGAGAATGTCCGATATGGTGGACGTAAGACAGAGCAATAGAGATTAAGAAGTAATAAGAGAGAGAAATTCTGGTTTTGTCAATGCAGCGGATCAGTGTCGCCAAATATCAGTAAATTTAATTATTCTTCGTAATTTGTAAGGTTTGTAGTTAAGGTCGTAGTGTAGCTTTAGCTCAAAATACCAAAAATGCATGATTTTTTATTGCAATCGTGATGATACAATTTGATAATATTTTTTGGCAATGTTTGACAAGCAGAGAAGTGCTTTCTTTTGCTTAGAATTTCGAAAAAGAATTCCTTTGAAATTTTAACTTTTGACTTACGTTCGACAAGCTGAGAATTTCATGGTTATTGAATTATAATAAAATTGTTAAACAACGAAAAATACTTCACACGGAATGTTGTTTGCCAAGAGGTTTTTTGACTAAAGAAATATGTAAATAAAAAAATATTTCCTATCATAAAACATATGTTTATTTTATTTGTTTTCAATCAATGTTAAACATTTCTCTCGCATATATATATATTTAAACACGTCAAATTTGACGGGAAATCTCTCGAATGAAGAGGCAATTTGCAACCGTCATACCATGACGTGCGATTTTCAAGTCTCTAATAATTATTAAACTTGTTTCTATTTTAGTATTGATAAGTTAATCATTAAATACATTGTGCAGTACTGATACAATCTTATTTATAAGTGTATTATATCAGTGTAAATGTGTATTTTATTTTTTATTATGTTAGAATGTATTTTTTTTTTTACTTTCCATTCAGTAAAATAATCAATTTTTTAAATTATATTTTCTTTTCGATGTGCTCGTGCCCCCAATTCTGTGTTATCACGCCCTCTAGTGTGAGCGTGCCCCATAGGTTGAGAGTCGCTGCTTTATATGCTTCATAAGAAGAAATATATAACAGTCTTCATATTCTGATTCTTCGACACAGTTTAATTTAACCGAAACAATTATAACAGAAAGACTCTTTAAATTAAATCCAAAAATCAGTTAACGAAGAAAGTAATGCATATGATTTTTTTTAAAATTTGAGTTGATATTTTACATGTGTTTTTTTCCAGGACAGAATGGAAATTCAGCATGAGGTTCAATCAAAACTGTCAAACAACTTCCGGGAATCCAACAGACAAAAAGAAGAGACAATTTAGGGTAATTATAAATTTTAAAAATATTTTTAATTAATTATTTAAATGCTTTGAATAATAGCTGATTATCATTTGTAGTTAAAAGAGCTATTTCTTTCAACGTTTCTGGTCGCTCCTGTGTAAAGAAAAAAAGACAGTCAGTCCAACAACATCTGAAACTCTAATATTTTAGTTTCGTTACTAGCTCTAATGTATTAATTTTGTTATTAATTAACAAATATTACATAAGTAAATGTATCAAAATTGCCAAAAATGTAAATAACTAAAATATAAGAAAGAATAATTTCAAATCTAAAATTGGCAACGATAACGAAAACGTCAAGAGATGAAATGAGAAACTGTCATTAATTTTTAAAAAGCAAATTAAATCAGCACTCATTCTTTCTGGCGTAGTTCATGTCTGTGGAACCCAACATCTGAATTAGTAAATTTATTTTTAAAATGGGCATCTGCAAATTAAGGCAAGTAAAGGACATCGACAATTTTAATTCAGAAGTAATCGAATCCGCAACAGGGATAGATACTTAATTTCTCGAAATTTCCATATATAAAAAAAGAAGAAAAACTGTGTGTAGAGACTACAAATATAGGTTACACGGAATCGATAAGTAAGAACTACAGTATAGATTACAGTAAATCTTGTCTATAATTAAAGCAAATGTCGCAGATTTTGACACTTTACCTTGCTATCCCAAATTATTATGTTTTACATTTAGTGCAACGACTCGTTTCTTATGCAAAAAGAAAAATGAAAAGCAGGAAATTTGATAGTACTAAAAGTTTCACGATAATGAGGTCACTACTCATTCATAACCATAATAACTCTGCTTAATCTTTGTTATGCACAGTTTTTAAAAAGCTCATTAATCATAAACAGTACAAGAAAAATTTTAGAAATACTGCGTTATTTTTAAAAACAGAAATTATTGTCTTCGGCTAAAAGTACCTAAAAAGGTTTTTAAAAAAAGGTAGCTAAAAGTACCAATTTTGTTAAAAGTACCCAAAATTCGTTTTTGTAGCTTTTTTTTTCTGTTTGTTCATTAAGTTCTAATTTTCCTTAAATATCGCCTAGGTTTTCAAACTCAAGCTACTATTCATTTAATATGCTTCAACTCAGTATGCTTTTTGACAATTTTGCAGCTCCTAGTTACGATGTCGGATTCAGACAAGGACAAAGGCGTTGAAGTGGCTCGTTCGAACAGAATTATTGTGCACAACAATTCCAAGAAAGCAAAAGGTAAATAGCGTTTTAAACTTCTTGCACTTTATTTTTGTCTTAAAGACTTCACTTACGTCATTCCAAAATAAATTCATCACATTTGTGTATTTCATGCTTTTTCTCAAAATATTATCAATATATTATTATATTATTAATTATATTTTCTCAATATATTACATTTGGCAATTTAAAAATTTCAAATACTTAATAGTAACAATAAGAATAATCTAAAATACATCACTGTTTTCTGAAAATGAGTTTTATAGTAAAATTTGCGTTAAAAAAGATTGCAAAATGGATTTTTATTATTATTATTATTTGTCTTCTTTTTCTGGTTCGATTTTTCTTTTAAATCTATGTTTTAAAAATATACATATTCTGAAACGACTGTTTTGGATTGCTTAAATTAAAATACTTCCAAGAAGCCAAAAAAAAAAAAAAAACACGCGAAGGGGGAAAAAAACACCCCAAGGGGAAAAAAAACACGCCAAGACAAAAAAATCTAAGAGCCGCAACCTTTATTTTTTAAAACCAAAATAGCTTTGATCATTTAGTTTCACTAAGAATCAAATACTCCAAATTAAGGAGTTTTGATCTAAACTTCTATGGTTTGTAATAATAACAAAATGTTTCGTAGATGTAACTTATTTTTTTTAATTTCATGTATTTAATTATCACTTAAATAAATCTTAGTCTACACGACTTTCAAGTAAGATTTGAAGTGTGTGTGTGTGTGTGATTCCTATTTCATACGAAGTAGTTTTAAAAATATGCAATTCATGAAACTTATGACGCCAATTTCTTTTACATAATTTTTCACTATTTTTAAGCAAAAGTTTTTAAGAAAAAATATCTTAATATTTCTTTAAAATTTCCAAAATAATTAAAATAAATAAAAATTCTTTTTTTTATAATGATGAATACTCTATTTATTTACTGTTTATTTTCTTCTTTTTTTCGATGGAAAAAACTTCAGTTCCGTCCTAAAATAATATTTTTAAACGGATTCATTTCAACAAAGTTTGCTATCTAGGAAAGATCACTTTCTCCTAAAATTTACCCTTCTTGATACATTATGTAATGGCAGAAATATCTTGAAGAAATTTGGGTTCTCAATAGATACGGAATTAAAAAATGAAATAATAAACTGTGACATTCTTTCTGAACAAAAATTCATAAATTGCTCTAAAAATTCGTACATTACTCTAATGAATCACTACGCATGATTCAAAAACAGTTGTTTGTCCTACTGGCTTCAACGAGAAGAAATTAATACTATAAATAATTGTGGAATTCTGCATGATACACTCTTGTAGAATTTACACACAAATAAAATAAATAATGCAATATTTCTTTCTAATTATGGAATTCTGTATGATACAATCTTACAGGATTTATATCAAAATAAAAGAATTAATGCAATAATATCCCACGCATCGTAGTAATTAAATTTTTACTTTTCTTCTTTTATCTATGAAATAGAAAATGCATAATAAAATATAATGGACTCGGATATAAATAATTGTTGATAATACGCGCAAAGTCTTAAAGGGAATTAAGCATACAATAAAGACTACAGCAAAGCAGATACAATAAAGACTATTGATGAAAGTCTCACTTCGTTAATGTAAACAAGCCTATAAATATAGGCTAACATCCCTGAATTAAACATAACATTTCCCAGCAGCTGGACAGTCAGTACACGGTTGCTTAGAAATCTGGGGTAACAGTGGGGAAGTAACAGGGGTGTTAAAACCTTTTAATTAATGGTCCATAAAATTATCATTTATTATTGTAAGCTGCATAACTTTTACATTACAGATATGTTAGCCATTGATAATTTGCTACCACAATACGGCTATCCTGGAAGCAGTTTAGTTGTCTGCGGAAAGTATTTCGACAAAGATACTACGCTTTTTGTAGGAGGAAAACCTGTACCCACAACAGTAAGTTGAAATAAACGTTTCCTTTATATTTCTGTCGTCTTCGTTGCTACGAATTCCTTGTTACATTTTTGATGAATCAGAATAACTTTAAACTAAGTTTCAAAATAAATTTATGATGCAGAGTTCCAGTTCAACTTCATAAAAGTTATTTCATTTTACAGAGACCAGCAAACAGCACTACGATTTTACAAGCCATGCTACCCGACTTCGGCGAAAGTTGCCCCATGTCCGTCGTTCTCAAAAAGAAAGATAGATTCGTTGAATCCCCAACACCCTTACTATATTGTAAGTATCAACCTTTTCAATTTTTTTACCTAATTGTATATATGAAGAATTCACTTCTAACTTGCATTTAATAATAAATATTCGTAACGTGGATCTTTTACAGTGAGAATAGCATGGTTCTTTAAATTAGTATATTTGGGAAGAATTTAATTGTCACTCGCAATTAACAATAAGATTTACTTGTCCTGGCTCTGTCAATCAAGTTCCAAATGCAGATAAAAGTTTTTACAGAAGATTCAAAAGTATATCAGATATTCAGAGTTAAAAAAATTTATAAGCATTTTAAAGAAACATTTTATATTTGTTAGCAATTAATCTATAATTACTGATAGAAGTCCAATGATTCTTTGACAAAAAAGAAAATATTCATCAAAACTTTGTTTGAATATGCGCTGCCGTTTAACTTCTAAGATTAGTAAAATTTAATTTTGCATTTCATGTATTATTTTTCCTTTTTTCACATATTTTGAAAATAAAAGCAATTTTTATTTGTACATTTGTTGTGCAAATAATGTGCATTTTTATAACTATTTTACACTTTTCTTTTCAGACAACAATTCAAATCATTCTTGTTTTCCTTCACTCGACTGCCAGTTCTGCAAAAGTGTTAAACTAATGGTAAGAGTTCATCAAAGCAAATTTTTGAAAAATTTTACACTGCCAACCTTTGCTTTATGAAAAAATTACTCTATTTTATAGCTACAAATTGGATCATTTAGTGATCATCACACTTTAACAAAGAATACACCTAAGCCTATCCATATACTGTCTTAACGCCACGAGAAAAATCCTAGACACTAGACATCCCGGTGTCGGTCGTTATGGAAACGGGATATTCCACTGCATTTTGGGGGGGGTGAAGAAAAGGGTTTCATTTCATTTGGCAAAGATAGAACCGGCGGAAGTCTCATTTCTCTTTGTACTTCGGACAAAAACGAATTCTCGCCTAACGAAGTGCGCTTAGTGTGCCAAATGTTGCGGTTGGTTTTATGTCCGTTTCCCTCCTTTCTTCGACTCGTCTACGTGAGGCAACCCTGCTCAGGGTTTTTCTCCTGGCGGTAGGACAATAACTCATTCCAGCTATTTCATTACAAGCTTTCGGCAATCAGATTAAACATGTCAAGGCTTTTATAAAATTCTAATCACCCTAGAAGACATTGTGTGAACCACTTTGAGGTTATCAAACAGAAGCTCTGCCACAAAGGCCTTCTGCTTAGTGGAATCATTACGGAATTATCTGATTTCACTAAAGCAGAAAGTTATGTTGGCTCTGAGTGCAGGAATATTTAAATTAATTTTTTAAAAATGTTTTTCATAATCTTGAAAAATAGAAACTTAAGCGAATTGATTTTATGCAATAAGAGAGTAGAACTGATCTAAAATAAATATAAAACTTTTTCCACACAAATAAGTGTTTTTCAGATAGATAAATGAATGGAGGTGAATAAACTCTTTGCAGAATAATTTGTTTTACCATGGCTGAACGACAAGTTGGTGATTTAAGAAATATTTCGTTGCAGGCTCCTATGTTTTTGGATGGCAATACCATGAAATCTCGCATGTGGCAATCAGACTCGAAAATTCACCATCAGAGACAGCAGCTGATGGACTGGCATGTTAACCAGCCATCTATGAATTCACCAAGCGGATCCTCTACTTGGACAGATCCTGTCACTAACGGCGGTTATTCTTGGCAACAAGGACCGATTTCAAGGAATCCATCTGGTAGCAGCCCACAACTGAATTTTTCGGGATTTCCTGATCCGAGCGGTATTTCAGAAATGTCGCCTCTTCCTCCCAGTCAAGCCAGTTATGTAGACTTAGCAAACACACCAAATCAAGGAAATAGCCAAAGAATGCAAAATCCATCCATTTTGCAGTATTATCAGCATCCATGTAAGTTTATAAAACCAGCGGGAGTGGTTCTCCCCTAAACTTTCTCGTATACTTTCAAACAAAGGTGTCAACCCCAAGCTCCCACCCAGTGGCGGACTGGGTCTGAAAATAGTGGTTGCCAGGAGTCAGTAAGGGCCCACATATATCTATAGTCATAACATTAATTCATATATATATATATATTAATTTAAATCTATAACATTTAAAAATTATATATTTAATTTAATTTTTTATTATATATTTAATTTTTCCGCGTCTTTAAAATGAATCCCTTTTAACACCCCTTAATTTTGTAAGTTTAAAATAACGAAATTATGATTAAAGTTGTTTGATTTTAAATTCCGTAAGTTAAATATTTCGTATACGGTTTTAGCGACAAAGTATGAAGGAGAAATGCTGCCCATTATTAGGGCATCTGTTGAAAGAGCCAGGAAGCTTTAAAATAAACTTCTTTGGATGATTTAGAGTTTAGTAGTTTACTGGTAATGTTTCAGTAATTTGTAATGAAACTGGTATCATTAAAAAGGTATTTTTGAATTATAAATAATTCAAAATCATTTTGTTAGATAGTATTTTTTGAAAATATTGCGGAAAAACGCCAAACTCTTACTTAATTTTTAAGTAACTGAAATTTTAATTTACTTTTGGACTTAAAAAGTTGACAATTATTTTCATCTTTTTTTTTTTTTGAAGAGCATGTGTCGTGATGAAAATTTTGGATATTTATCTTAATTTTATACGCGTTGTGTTTGTTCTATAACCCAGAGTTCAATCCAGGC
>BGPR01001013.1:232822-249489 GCA_013235015.1 Araneus ventricosus | reverse complement strand
GAGAAAAAAAATGGTCAAGAGAAGGAACGTGTTTTCTTAACACGACACATGCGTGCCAAATTTCATAAACATCGAGCAAAACTATAGATTTGTACAAAAAAATTCTTATAATGTAAAAAACTTTTGTTGTATAAAAATGCAGTCCATTTTCATTGTTTCGCCAGCTTTTGTTTCTTTAGGTACAGTCTATTTTCCCCTTTCTTTGTTACTTCAAATAAATTTAGTTTTTGATAGATTTTCCTTGTTATATTCATAAATTTACTTTTTAGCAATAATATTAAACTAATTTTTCCACTTAAGGCAAGATAATCTTCTTGGAGATTATGTAATACATTTATTTGTTAAGATTAGGTTAAAGTTTCGCTTTCTAATAAGCTTAATAATGCGCAATAATTGTAGATTATAATTATGCAAAATTTTAAAAAATTATCTTCATCGAATCTCGTGTTTTTTAGACTTTTTAATAGTTGAATGTAAAGACTTATATCATTAGTTTCATTCGACACGAAAACATACTGCATCAAAATTTATCTCAAATGCTAATTGTTTTTTTTCTTTGCAGATCTAATTTCTTTCTCGGTCTTTTGTAGCAATTAATACTTTCAACTTGACAAAAATTAAATAAGTTGGCGAAGTTAAAGTTTGTTAATATAATCAAATTAAGACTATTAATAAGATGAACGAGTCGGTTGGTAGCTGAATGTGGCTAGTGTTTAATACTACAAAAGAAATGCAAAAATAGAGAAATTATAATTTCAGCTTACCTCTCAAAATTGTTTTTCTCTCCTTTTGCAAGATACGCTACGTATGTCTTTACTCCCTTCTGACTATAAACAGAAATAGCACTTTTCTCCCCAATTATTTTCCGTGAAAGACAGACCAATAAGAATCAGGCCCCTTTACTCTCCTAAACCCCCTAAACTCATAAAGAAAAACGTAAGTGCCATCTTCTCATAGATGTCATTTGGTGTCCTAGTTATAGTTTTAGCCAAAAAAAACTTTTCCTGCTGGCGAGTCAAGATCACATACCAAATTTCATCCGCGTAGTTCTAATAGTTTTCGAGTTATAGTGTTCACAGACACATAGACAGACATAATTCCAAAATTGTGTTTTTCGGACTCAGGGAGGTCTAAAGCATGGAGATTCGTCAAAATCTCGAGTTCGAATTTTTTTACGATTACAGCACTTTCTCTTTCCATACTTCGTATACGAAAAAGTAAAAAATTATCATGTTAACAGAAAATTTGTTTTAACAAAAAAAATACTGTTATCTTCCTAATTTGAAAAGATTTTTTATCTTGTCGGCTCATAACAAGCCAGTGTTTTGCAGTTTAGGAAAAAGAGTCAAAAATTTCTTTCGAAATGTCTATGGTGCAGCGATGGGGTGGCAGAGGCAGTATAAATTGACACCAGTCTTAGGAGAGGCCATGGAGACAAACCTTAGTGCGTTTATGTCACTATTTAAAGTCAAATATGATGAAGAGGCGAAAAAATAATACCATGCCCCAAGCGCCATTTACATTCGCTAAACAGCTGATGACAACTAAGGGTAAAAAAAAATCAAATTATGCGCAATTCAGTCTTGCTAAACCACTGCCAAATGTATATTCAAAGTGTATATTTCTTCAAGATTAGAGCGTATTTCTTCAAGATTAGAGCATATTTCTTCAAGATTAGAGTATATTTCTTCAAGACTAGAGTATATTTCTTCAAGTTTGGAGTATATCTCTTCAAGGTTAGAGTATATTTTTTCAAAATTAGATTATACTTCTGCAAGATTAGAGTATATTTCTTCAAGATTAGAGTGCGTCAATTATGTTTTACATAATTGTCGCACAATACAATGTCCTCTCTCTGACAACTCTTCGATCTATAGTTACTTACAATAAATATCTATAACGGTTCTCTAAATATCTATATATTTCTGTCTTTAAAGTTTAAAAATTCCTGCTTAGATGAAGCATTTTAAAAATCACTCTTTTTTAGATGAAACATTTTAAGCTCTGTATGGTTACAATTGAAGCATCCATTTTCAGAGCTCTGCTTCAGGGCTGTTTTTGGTCAAAAAAACTATCAAACGGTCTTCTTCTTTCAGCTTCTTAGACATTTGTAAACAAAAGTAAATAAGAAAATCATGCTGGCTTGAAAAGTTCGTTAAAATTTTCTTAATAACTATTTTAATTGAGTTAACTGTTAATTATATTTAATTTATTACTTATTTTCTATTTTGGGGCCCCTCAAAAAATTTTCCAGTCGAAATGGGGTCCGAGAGTAAAAAAAAATAAGAAGCCTTGTTGCAAAGGAAGGGAAAAGAATACAGTAGTCATCAGAATGCTAAATCTCGATGGTATGTATTTCGGAAGACGAGAAAACGAAATGATGCAAGAAAGTTCCATAAATGAGCGATAGGGAAATATAGTCAAACAATCCTTAGTATTATAATTTAGTTGCTGTCATATAATTATTCAGCCATTGTCCTCATACACAGTAATAAGGAATTATATGTGGTAAAGGAGTACAGTAGATAACAACAATTGTCAAAAACATCTAAATCTCAATTTAATTATGTATACTGAATAATGTCGTGTAAAAAGTTTTAAGGTAACAAAATGGTCATTTTTTACTAGATTTTCTCTCTCTCTTGCGCCATTTACTTTCCTATGTTTTACTGAGATTTGGCGCTCATTGCTCTTTTTTCCTTACTGTGCTCTAAGGAGGTGTAAATTAATTCTATCGTCTACGTAACGTCCTAATCTTACGCCTGTTTAGAACGTCTTATAGCGTAAGTGAGCTCTGAAAAAAAATTTCCAATTACAACGGGAGTTCAAAAAGTAAGTTACACTTGGGGCCGCCCCCCACACACACACAGAGATGGCAGCATGGCGAAACAAGAGCGAAGCTTTCGCAGACGATAACTAAGTTCCACGGCTTCCAACGGTAGCAATTTCATTCGGATAGTAGTAATAGTTGCTACAAGTGCGGGGAAAAAATGGCATGTCAGCTGAAAACTTACTCCAATGTTGAAGAACGCGGAACAGTACATTTTTTGAGGGCAAAACGTTTCAAGAGTACGGAGATTTATAGTGAAATATCGGCAGTGTATGGGCGACATGTAATGTCATGTCCAGATATTGTGAAATGGTGCCAGCAGTTCGAAGACGGTCGCACAGACTTAACCGATGCGGAAAAGCAAGGAAGGCCAACAACGATGAGCACATCAGACACGGTGCAGCGGGTGGAAGACATTCTCAGCAATTGCAGAATGAGCGTGTCGCACACATTACACAGGAGTTGGGAATATCCGTTGGCAATCCGCCCTGCGACTTTCACATGTTCGACAAACTGAAAGAACATTTGGGTGGAAGACAATTTTCCAACGATGACCAGGTTCAGAGAGCTGTTCTAATCTGGCCCCAAGACCAAGGAGCGATTTTTTATCGTCAGGTCATCGAGCGATTAGTGCAAAGTTCCGAGACAAATGTCTGCAGAGACTGGGAGATTATGTAGAGACATAGTGTGGTGTATGTGTGTCATATTGTATTGTAGCGCACTTCTCAATAAAGCATTTTTTGACCTACATTATTCCAGTGTAATTTACTTTTTGAGCGCCCCTTGTAAATTAGGCATCTACTTTCAGAGATAACTAAAAGAATTAAATATTCATTATGCCCTTTTGAATTTTGCAGATCAATATCCAGGATCGTTGCTTCCATACAGTCCACCAGACAGTGTACCTGGTAGCCCCAGTTCCTCCTGAACTCATGGGAAAATATGCAGAACTACATAGGTGAAAGTTTTCTGGAAATACGGAAACGCGAGAACTTTGTGTGTCCAATCATTACTCAATTCTCCTCAAAAGATCTTTGACAGCATGCGTGCATTTCAAGTTTGTCGTGCTAATTCTGAACTCCATCCTACTATTGTTAAAACAACATTTCATATCTTTTGATTTTACAAAACTGTATATAAGTTTGAAGAGTTTTCTATTCGTTGTCTAGTGTTTGAGAGTGCATTACGTTATTTCCAGCAACCTACAAAATAAGAAAAAAATTATACTTTCGACAACGCAAAAAAAAATTGAAACACATAGTAATTGGAAAGATTACTATGTCCCTTTACCTTCTTAAATTTCTCACAGTATGGTACAATGCTTACATTCGAATACAAAAAAAAAACCTTTTTGATATAAGTTTTCTCAGTTCCTGAAAAATACATAAATAAATGAAATGAAATGAAACACTATGCCAGTCTTATAATAAGACTCATCCCATCGTTTTTACGGTTCTAACAGCTATAATTAGGAACTATAAACAATATCAGTTTTTTTTTCTTTTTATTTTAACAGAGAGATTTAGTCTGAAAAAAGTTTTAAAGGTTCTCGCCGAAATCACCACAAATTCCATCATTTTATTCCATAAATAGGAAGTATTTTGTTTAGAAACACAAATTAAATTATTGGTGTAAACTAGAACGAATCCCAAAGGTTTAAGAAACATTAAGAGGTAGTTATAAGAAAAAGTTGTTCGCTTTATGAAATAAATATTCCTAATGTTTCGTTTAGAAATTCATTTTATCATAAAATAGTCAATTTTTAATCACGAAAAAAGATTAGAAAATTGTTTTTAGATTTTTATAGCTCTTGACGAAACGAAATAACGAATTCGATAAAACGAAATTTTAAATTGTATATATTTTCTGATATTATAAAATTCATTTAACTTAACCTTATGTTGTAGATTTTATGGATGTATTACGAAACCAGCTCCTTAGTGTGTAATATCTAAATTACAACTTTTTCAAGCCTTTTTTAGTGCATAAATATATTTTATGAACGATCTGTAATTGTATTAGCTAGAAATTCTTATTTTTCTTTACAAGAAAAATTATTATTTCAAAGATCAAGAGGATTAGTACTCATATTGATTACGATTTTCGTTCGATTCAATTTTTTTTTTTGTAACGTTCATGTATAATTAAATACAGGCTTTTCGAAATCTTGACATTATATCATAATATAAAAATTCAAACTACCTCTAAATTTTACGATTGCAAATAAATAACACGATTAGTTTTTAAAAAACTGAATTTGTAGGCATTTTCGGCACAACTAAACAAAACCGAATTACAACATAAGAATTTCACAATTGATTGAACTTTCCGCAAAATAAGAAGTGAGTCGTTATTACCATATCTTAAATATTGTCACTGGCTATAGTCTGTATCTCCAACAATTTTTTCGTTTAATATAAAGAGTTTAATTGATTTAACACGTTAATACTATTAGTATAGCAAAAATGGAATGTATTCATACGATATTATTTTACTACAAAATTTAGATTTTTTTGTCTACTTAAAAAGTCTTTTGAGACAAGAATTCCATAAGTGCAATTATAAATAAATTTTACTGAAAAACATGAAATTAATATTTTCTTAGATTTTTCAAATACTATTTTCTAAATATTTTGAAGTGAAATAGCTGGTAAAATTTCATTTGATATCTAGTCTTAGCTGTACTTCAAATAGTTTACTAGCATGAAGTGTTTGTAAATAGTTTTATGTGCAGTGAAAATGTTTTAACTACACGATAATTTATGTAAAGTGTTTTTGTATTGAAGAATTCTTTAATTGTAATGAGGGAAAATTTTTATACTCTCGTAAATCAATAAAATTTTTAAAGAATCTTAAGTTTCTTTTCTCACTGAATTTATCCACTATACGTGCTAGTTCTTTTACTTGGATCGATTTTGATTAAAATTTTTTCTAACCGATATAATAGTGTGTTTTCGGTGACAATGAATTCTGGCTATCTCTTGCTTAGATCAAGAAAGTAATTATGTTAGAACGTATCTATAAATAACCTAAAACTCTTTTATAATACATTCGCTTATTTCAGTTTTATTTATAATGATGCAAATGGAGCAATGGTTTTAAATAATTTTATGATATATATTTCTGTTAACATTCTGGATTCTTAGCCATTATGATATCACTATCTATTTGCAACCACTGTGATTTGGGTTCAGTTGTGTGATGATTACTCTAAATTGAAATTGACAGCTATAATTATGTTCATTTCTGTAAGAAAACTGTCTGCAATTGGATATCTTTCACTCTCTTGTTGACAAAAATAGTGGCTCTCACGACATTCTAAATTATTCAAAAAAGAAGGCATTTAAAATTTCTTAATGTTTCAAATATCGTAATAAATAACAAAATGATTTCCTTCCTTTTAATCTATGATGAGCCAGAGAAAGTTAACGGGCATAAGAATTATCAAAGTTTTTCGTTAATTAGTTTTCTAACGAAAAAATACCGGTTCACTTCTGTAATTTTTAATGAAAAGATTTTAAACTACAAACACAAAAGATTTAATAAATAAATTAAATTTCGATAGAGATTATAGTCACAAAATCAAAAAATATGAAGTGCATATTGATACTAAGAATAATTTTAAAAGCTTTTTGAATAATGTTTAATAGAACCTAATCTTTCGACTATTTTAATTCCTGGTTTACATTTCATTTCTCCAAACAGATTTTTGGCAACAATGTGAGTAGACTAAGTACTAATTAATGAAATGGATTTACTTGCCCCTAAGTGAGTTCAGTAACAGGGATTTCTCTTTATTTTGTCATTTAAGGTATCCGGCTTGTTTAAAATCGTCGTTTTTGAGGAAATTATTAAAAACTTTTTATGACTTAATTTCGTAGCCTGTTTAATCAGCTTTCTAAAACTGTCTCACTTTTTACTCTACGTTAATTACAAATGGAGTTACAGCTGTTTCATTACAGATCTGTAAGCATTATTTTATGTTGCATAAAAACTTTAAATGTGTTTTCTGAGAAATGATATTTTTAAGGAATGTCGACCGTAACAATGATTTCTCAAAAAGTTATTCAAGTATTGATATGAAATTTTCCGAGATTGTTTTCTGTAATAGGCTTGATGTTTTCCTCTAAAAACTAAGGACAATTTTAAAATCAGGTATTATTTTTAAGTGCTTAAATATAAACGAAAAGCATTTTTTATGAAAAATTACCAGTTTTGTAACTATGTTCAGCTCTATCTCAAAACCATTTTGAAGTACAAGAAATATTTTAGAGCGTAACACAAATAATTGTCATAAAAATGTACTCCTACAAGGATTTATATATATTTAGAATATGATTTTGTCTATGGCTGTTAGCGTAAGGCAAATATTTTAGTCATTTTTCTTCAAATTTCTCAGTTTTTTTAAAAAAATATTATTTTGAAAGCCTAATTTTACAATATTTTCATAGTTTTTAAACATATGCAGATGAAAAATAACATTAAATATATATATAAGTTATTTTTCAAAAAAATGTCTCCGAACACAGTCGGATACCTTAATGAAAATGTGTAACATGGGATTAAAAAATTATGAAAGTTTTCTATTGATGAATTAAATGGATCACCTCTATCCCAAATTATGATAAACGTTCGTACAGAAAAAAAATCGACTGTGAAAATTTTTCATTATATCTTTTCTGAATAATTAAACAATTATTTAATTTTAAAATTTATTCAAAATTTAATTAATTGCTCCCTATGTTGTACAAAATGTGCATGGTTTGTTCTAAAATAGTGTTGTTGTAGTGTGAGATAGTTAATTAAATAATTAACTATTTTTTATAAAACCACATCGGCATGATGAAACGAGTTAAATTAAATTTCGGAACAATAAAGGAGTTTCAAATTTCTCTTTAGAAACCAAAATCAGCTAAATATTAGAAAGGAGAAAAATCTATATTTTACCTAAGAATGCAAGGTCAGCTATCTTTAACAAGTTATAGTTTTCACTGTTTTAGCGTGCATTTTATTTTAACGCATTGGGGAAGCGGCAGCAAATATTTCAACTTCTTATATTTAAGAATAGTTTCCATATAGTCGAATTTTATGCATGGAATAAGCTTCCCTTTAAAGCACTCTAAACCCCTTGGGTAAATTGGGCGACTTGGGTTAACAGAAAAAAGAAAATAAGCTTCCAATATCTTTAGAAGAATGGTTAATTAAACTAGGTGGCATTCTGCAATGTGATGTTAAGTAATCAGTTTTAAAAAAAAGACAGAGATGTTTTCGTTCTAAATTATAGCTGAAACTGTAATACTCTGATCATGTGTATTTAAATTTATAACAATAATGTCCACTTTTTCAGATTACTATTATTATACAGGGAGTGCTCTTACTTTCAGTATGTATTACGTATCCTGACAATGTATCATCCTAATCGATATAGGGAAGCACCAATAAACTCCAAATACAACACTGTTGCAGTTTAACTTCTGGGGTGATGTTTAACAACACACGCATCAACGAGCAATGCGGGGTTGCCCACCCCCTCAAGAACATACTATTTCATGGCGTGATCTGTAACACTATGGTTCGACGCGTTCGAACAATTCACTCTGATTAGGTTTCCTCTTCCCTTCTGTGCAGTTCCAGGCCAACTCCCCAACAGACACCTGTTGGAGACCAACAAGTGAAAGAGCTAGGGTGAGGGGTTCCCTCGAGTAGCACCCATCGTTCCATCTGCAGAAGCAATGGGTGTTATTTATGCAAAATGCCTTGTTAAGCACAATTTGATACTTTGGTGTTGAGTCAAGAGGCATCTGTTTCATCTGAGGTTTGTGCATTCAGCTTTCCAGATGGCTTGCTTTATCACATAACGAGTGGGCGGGGTTAAAATGAAATTATTAATAAATTTGTTATTCATCTGTTTGAAAAAGTGTTATAATCGAAGGAGAGTTAACGAAACTTTCTTCAAGTTTCAATACAAGAAAAAAATTCTAATTTCAAAATTGCCACAGTTATGATGTTCATGAGTTTTAACAATTTGTTTAGAAAAATACATGTAAGTGTTAGTAATGCTTCCCTCAATGTCAGTTATACTGAAATAAGTTATTCGTAATCGCTTTTAAATATTATTTTTTTAATTTATTTATTTTTGAAGTAGTTGAAGATTTAAAAATCACGATTCAAAATACCCTTGTTAAAAGAAACACACTATATACCTTTAATAAAGTCATATCGAATACACGACTAATTTTTAAATATGATTTTTAACCCTTTATTTCCCGACGGTGCTTAAATATAATCATGATAATGTAGTACTTTTAAGTACCATTATACTGCCGAGGATAAAGGCGCTTGTCGAAACCCGGGATCGAACCAGGGATCTACGGCAAGCGCCTTTATCCTCGACAGTATAGTGGTACTTAAAAGTACTACATTAATCAAGCTTATATTTTCGTAATTTGACCATTTTTTCTGACAGTATTCACAAGAAGCTTACTTTGAAATAAACTATCAAGAATAAATATAGCTAAACTCATATCTTTTTTCCTCATTGAAAATGAGAACCTCATAAAACAGCCACCGGACGCAATCAGTTCATCCGACTCCGACCCAGATTTCTCTCCTTCACCAAGATCTCAGACTTATGGACTAAGACCCTCTGGAGGTTCAATACCTAAAACCCTAATCAGTTCTCCAACAAGTATATAGATGCAGCGAACTTTTGGGACCTGTCTTAAAATTGTTTTTGCCTCGTGAGTCTTTCTTTTCATATGTAAACACACATTTTTCATCGTTCTTATAATTTTCCCATGTTTTTCGTCGATGTTAAAACACTGTATGTAACCCTTTTTTTTTCTTTTTTTGTTGTTATTCAATAAAGTTTCTACGCACACTCATCCAAACTGCAAACCGGAGATTTTTATCTCTGGAGTCAAGGGTGTGTCTTAGCGTAAAGTAAAGTTGCAAGAGGTAGCAGTAGATGGCAGGTAAAGACAAAAATGTATTTTTTAATTATTAATCAAATTAATTAAATTATTTTATTTAATTAAAAAGTTTTTTTCATCTTTCCTGAGGTTTTTCTGCATTAAAACTAGGGTTTTTTTCCAGGATCCTGGGAAATTGCAAGATTTGCATACTTTTTGTACGGAATTTACGGAATTTCCAGGAACAAAAAATTCTAAAATTATTCAGAAAATTTCCTCTCAAGAATGATATTTTTCAAAATTATATTAAAGAAGAGTTTAGCAGTGAAAAGATGGTTTGTTTAGACACCAAAACGCGCTGGAATAGTTTGTTGGCAATGCTTGTAAGAGTTTTAGAGATAAAATTAGTAATTTCAAAAGCATTAATAGATATTAAAGAACAACAAATTTTGGCTAATATAGAATTTGAAACTCTGACTGCAATTGTAGCAGACTTGAAGCCAGTAAAAATTGGCTTAGAAAAACTATGCAGTCGAAAACAGACATAGCTAACTGCCGAAGGAGTTTACTTTCATTATTGGAGAGTTCAACAAATAAAACTCGGAATTTTCAACGAATATGAAATGTTTCTCTGGTCCAAATAATTAATGAGAGACGCTATATTAGTATAGTTGGATTAATGCAATATATAAATTTTGGGAGGAAGTATGTGCTGCTGCAGTTACTGTTGATCTTTCACGTTTAAAAAATAAAAACTCTTTGATTCAACCATCTAAAATAATTATGACAAGCCTTTTTTGAAAGGAAGTCGAATCACTGTCCAACTCTTCGCACTCAGAAAAAGAGAGAGCATGGAAATTTTAGAAGAGAAATCTTTAACTTTGTATACGTAAGATTAGAAAAAGCGATCCACTCAAAGACGATGGTCCTACGTTGTTCAACTAGCAAGAGCTTGAGTAAGACAGTGAAGCAAGAATTGCAGTTATTTGACTGAACAGAAAATGGATCAGCAAATATTATAAAACCGGGTGAGGCTTTCAAAACAATTCCTTCAACATCAGCTGAAGCTGAAAGGATATTTTCTGCTTCAGGGTTGTTCATAATAAAGCTAAGAACTAGGCTGAATGACAAAAGCATAGATTGCTTATGTTTTCTTAAATCATACTTTAAAAAATGAATAATTAATACATTTTATTTGTATTTTGCAGCTTCAAATATAAAGGAGTATAAATTTTGAATTTCTGAATATCCTTATTTTGTGTAATTATTATTCATATCAATTTTTTTTCAAATTTTGATGCATTCCTGGGAAGGATAAAAGACCGGGAAATCAGAAATCCTAATTAAAACGCATCTAATGATGCCAAAATAAAATTTAAAAGTTACTGGGAAGTTTTTTCGGTAGATAAAGGAGTAAACAAAATATGAACTTTTAAAATATTTGTTTAGGAATCGTGGCAAATAAATACTAATATATATTCATTTACAAGCAAGAATACTGTTGTTTAGTTAAATATTCAGCATGCTTCCTAATGCTATAAAATATCTTCGGTTCTTAAGACAAGAATTAAGAAGACCATATTACCATTTCAAATATTCTAATCATTCATTGGAAGCAGAAGGAAACATAATGAAACTAAATTCATACTTAGAAATGATTGAATTAATTAATAACTTAATCGTTTGTTCAAAGAAAACCAATTGGTCCATGGCTGAATGCACAAATGATATAAGATATAATGCATCTAGTAGTGTTGCGAGAGTAATAGGCTATCAGAGTTTAGTAATTTTTTTCACCATTAATCAACACTTGGATTTAAAAATACGATATAAAAGCAATAACTTTGTATTTTTGTAGTGCCTCTTAAGACTGAAACCCGGGGCAGGATATCCTCTTTTGCCCATCCCTCGCTACGGCACTGAATGCATCACTTATACTAAATTAAAATGTATGAATAACGTCTTTCCTCAAAAACTTCAATGTTTATTTGCCTTCATTCATTTCGATGTATTTTTTACTTTTCTTATGTTGTTGTTTCTCGATGAATTTCATATTTAGATTTGTAAAAAATAACACAACAATTTTTCCAATCCACAACTGAATGATAAAAAATCTTAGTTCCATCATAAGCAGCTGTATAGTCTATATTTACTATAAATTTAACCCTGTCAATTTTTCAATTTATCTGATCACTGGTTTTGCCAAACATCTAGAAGTAAACTCGTTTTACTAAAAGACTTTAATCTTTGTAAATGATGAAATCAAAAGAGAAATGTCAGAAATCTTCAGAGAAGAATCTCGGGAAACCTTGTCACAGGGTAATTTTTAAAAAAACTGCCACTATTATAAATGACTATAATTTCCTTGTGAACAAAGATAAAAAGAAAAAAAAATCTAAACACAATACAAAAAGAAGCTTGAAATTACGCTTGCATGCGCAATAATAGCTCTATGTGACTTCCCCTTTTTCACACGGAAAACGTCTATGTGGTAGTCAATTTCACGCCAGACTCTGAACTATGTTCAAAACCATTGACGCAAGTTCGATATCCACATGCATGTTCGCATGTGGCTATCTAAACCTTCTGAAATTTCTTTTTATGTCTTCATTTCATTCAGCTATGTCATAAACCCTAACTCTCGTCTTAACGCCTCCTTTGTGTGCAACAGTAAACGAATTGCAGGTATGCAAAGAGTTCGTCATGAAATTCGTTTGACAATGTTTTTCTTCTGAAATTTCTTTTTATGTCTTCATTTCATTCAGCTATGTCGTAGACCCTACCTCTCCTCTTAACGCCTCCTTTGTGTGCAACAGTAAACGAACTGAAGGTACTCAAAGAGTTCGTTAGTTAGTTAGATTAGATTAACATCCCGTTTTGAAGCAACAAGAGGGATATTTAGGGACGAACCTCTTCATTTTAAACCGCGGTCATATGACGAGGACGACACCTGAGCTGTCATCTTCTCTCCAAAATTCCGCACCACACCAGCGGGAGGACGCTTGGCGACTACGTATGATATAACGTACAACAAGGTACGCAAAGAGAATGCTTCACATGGTAGTAAAATGGACTACCGCTTGGTTGTTGTGTGACCAGGAAAATCATTTTGAACAATTACTACGCACGCAAACAAAATTTTGAGCTTCCTTGTGTATTCTGTTTAAATTTTTCTCCCCATCCTAGTTTATAAAAAAGACATAGTCATTTGTCATCTGGCAATTGTTTTGGATTACCTCACAGATTACGATTATTTGTGTAAAGAAAAGAATGCTGCAACATCGTTTAAAATGTAATCCTTAAAAGCCAGATTTTTTTTTAAATGATTTAATGACATTTTTTGTTTTACCTTTCTTGTGTAAAACACGGGAAAAATATTTTTAAAAATCCTATTTTGTTTTAAGTATGGTTTATGGTTAAAAAACAGTTTGTTAACAATTTACAACACTGGGCATTATTTCAGAAAAAAATTGCAAATTTTCAAACACAGATTAATCTTAATGGATAATAATACGGATAAGGAATTTCCTTCAACATTGTAGAATAAAATATGGTATTCTTAAGCATGCAAACAAAGCTAAAAAGATACAGCCTCAAGTGAAAAACATCAATTTATTTTTATTTTTTTTTTCAGCACTCAGGCTGCCATCTATATGGTGTAAATTGATTTAATAAAAATTTCTGTATGTATCATATTGGCAACAACAGGCATTAGAAGTTCAGTCTTATTCTCAAGATTTTAGAAAACAAAATTGGGCGTGTTGCTTAAAGGCAACACTATGCATTTAAGGTTAACCTTATCCTGTCGAAGGTGAGGTACTTAAGAAGTACTCTCTCTCAGTTAAAAAGTCTTAAAAACTTCAGTTACTACTTAAAACTTATTCCACTGATGAACTTCTTCGTTACAAAACTTTTTAGGGATCGAAACACACAATTCTTTTGGTTCAACAATCGATTATTGTTTTTCTTTCATCGTGTTCCTAATAAAATGCCATCTAGAATATTTCAGAACACTGAATTCTGCTTCCCATTGCGAACATCCAACTGTAGAATGAGTAAATTATAAGTAATCAGAACTCCAGCTGAAGAAAATAGAAATATCTTAGTGAAATTGAAGACTCCGCAAGCCGTAAGAACCAGACACCGCCTTGAATCAACGAATTGATTCAGTATTCTGCCATATTCTTTGCACTCATGCATTACGTTAAATTTAAAAGCGACGCGCTTGACTTTTTCTCTCAATTCTTCATCTGCGTTGGCAACTTTGGAGGCAAAATATATTATTACGACGAATGAAATGCTCTGAAGTAAAGTTGACACAGAATTTTCGAAGATATTAACAACTGCGCGATATCCATAAAATCCTAGAACCTTTGAAAGCATCGCAATTACAACTATGAAGTGAGATGCCATTAACCAAAATACCTGAAGAGATAACGCGGACTCGGTTAAGGAAGTGAATTCATGCACAATACTATATTCCTTAATGAAGCATTTGACGATTTTCTTTTTATTGCGAGATTGAACGTCTGAGAGCTGTTGGCTGCATTGTTGAATAAGCCATTGAAGTATTAAGCACCACTGGACATAGAACAACGTCAAAAGCAATGGCACAACTGTTCTAAAAATTCTCGTACATATAATAAAAATAAGATTAAAACTGAATTTAACAAAAATATTAGTCCTTATGTTGGTTTGAGAAGTTAGTCGCCCAAACCAAATTTCAATTTCTTTCTTATCAAAAAGAAACAAAAAGAAAATTACTCCAAAAATTAGAAAGTAAAAGACAAAAAGCATTTTCACAATATAAGAGATTCGATATTTGTATTGATTCAATTTGAATTCACCATTTTTTTCAAACTTTTCAAATTTCAAGAGTAGGATTCTAATTTTATATTGCTTTATGCGTATCGAATACCAGTTGGCAAGAATCGATAAATCCCAAACAATTAAAGAAATCATCCATTTAGAGCATTGAAAATGAGAGCATCGATACAAATCTAAAGAATCCAAAATTAAATTGTGAAACGTAAATATATGCATAATCGCAATAGATATAACATATATAATATAATCTATTCTTTTCTGAGTATGTGTTGTCATTCCAGGAACTCCAAGAATATGCAGAGGTTTGAGAAATACATCCAATTTTCCCATTTTCTTTTCGATTAATTTCAGCACAAATCAATCTCAAAAAATAAGTTAGCTTGAATTATTGTTTTGTGGAAATGCATCAAAGACCTCAGCTTTTTCCATTCCTTCTAAAAATTCTGCCCTACAAATTTTATAAAACATTAGTTTCAACTGTTTCCATTATAAGGAAATATTGGTTGGTTGGTTAAATTTTGTAGATGCATGCTCACAAATAGTTGCTTTATCTCAAACTGCCATAGACTTTGTTAGCCCATGTATGAAAGTTATTCAGAAAAAGACTTTTACATGCTGAGGAAAGACGTAAACTTTCAACGTAATTAGGCTTAATAAATATAACTGAGGAATTTCATAATAACAGTTGCCATCTTTATTGCTTTATCTGTGAGATCGAATACTCGGATGAAAAAAATTGTTGTGCATTTTATTACCATTCACAAGTTGTCTCTTTCTTTATCATGTTTGGAGCATTGATTGTTCTGATGAATAAACATATTTATATTTTCAACATCTTCATAAGCAAAGAGGAGAATCAAGTATTCATAACTTTAAATGCAACAAGCAAATCTATCAGACTGGATGGAATTCGACTTGGTTTGGCGTTAGGTTTCATGGCGCAAGAACCATTAAGTTGAATATAAAGTTCCAAAGAAGAGCATAAAGTTTTAACAAATTGGATAGAATCCGAAAAATGCTCGCACATAGGTTGAAAATAAAGTATACTTCTCCATCTGTCTTGTATTAGTTTTCTTCTACATGAATATAAAATTATGAATCAATCTCTATTGGCTTTTAAGTTGCGTTTTTTTATTTCATTGAAATAGCACTTTCTTATCGTGCTTTTACAGTAACAAACACTGATAAAAGGATTACAGTAATGATTAATTGAATTTCCAAGTTTCTTTAAGAGTTCGAAGCTGAATAAATATTTAATACAAACCCATCCATGGGAAATACGACTTATACTGTCCAGATCAAGAAAATTCGTAATAAAGAAGATTAACACATTGACTTCCGGTCATGTGAAGCTGTGTTGATAGTCAATGCCGTGACACAGGAGTAGGTTGTACCCATATACCGACTAACTTACTATAAGAAAGTAAGTAAAAAATTCAAAACCACATACATTTGCAACTAATTTCTAACCATCAATCCACTTCAATACCAGCATATATACCCAAGACGTTAACCGGAGAATAAATATTGGAACGTAGCGTTTCCCGCGCCAGCGCGTGTTCGCTTTCTTGGCGAGACCCCACAACACGCGCTGGCGTTGGATCGTAAGTCAATGTGTTAAGTGCATCAATCAATCATATTCTTATTGATCTGCGAGTGATTGAAAACTTTTTATAAAAGAACAATTTGTTCTGCAGCGATTCCAATCTTTTTAAAAAACATCAATTAAAAAAAAAATTTCTTTACACGTGTATGAACCCAATATTGTCACGAAGAAAATGTCAGTTTTAGAAAATAAACTGAGTTATTTACAAAATGCAAGTTAAGAGAAGCAGACAGAAACGCTTATATATAGATTGAAAGCAAAAAGAACTAAAACAGAGGGGTAAATAAATATAATTTCAAAGAACTACGGCACTTGCTTGAATCTAAACATCATATCGAAACTTCCAGAACTATCTTAAACGGATAATTTTACGAAATGTTGCCAGTAAATATTTAACAACTTATAGAAAACTAATTAAATAAGCAAACAACAACAGGGAAAAAAAGTAATATAAATTCAAAGAACTACGGCACGTGTTTAAAGCTAAACATCA
>BGPR01001013.1:212221-232812 GCA_013235015.1 Araneus ventricosus | reverse complement strand
AACTACGGCACGTGTTTAAAGCTAAACATCATATCGAAACTTCCAGAGCTTTCTTAAACGGTAATTTTACACAATGTTGCCAGTAAATATTTAAAAACTTATAGAAAACTAATTAAGTAAGGAAACATAAAGTTCTAGTTCACGTGCATCTAATTTTCATAATTTTAAATCAAGGAAAGTTAAGAAGTTTCTTCCTTTTCTTTTCAATGTGGCAATATAAATTAATTGAATAATCAGATGTGTTTTCTTGGCAACAGATTCGAAACAAACATTTGAACGAAATAATGTTTCCAGGCTGGGGTACTATCTGTAAATTGCGAGCTAAGACATACATGCTGTATATAAAAATTGTTCAAAACGCTTTACAGGTCAGACCGTTGGACCTAGAGCTAATAAATTCGACACAAAGTTATTTCTTGAATATTAGGTGCTCAGAAAGAAAGGATTTTCCAAATTTGAATTCTTTAATTAAAATTTAATCGAAATGTTAACGTTTTCTCTCAATAACTTCAGAGCATATTATTGCACAAAAACCGTACACCGTTTGTAAAAATTTAAAAAATTTAGCTACAAAATCAACTTTCTTTCCCGTAACACTGTTGCTTTTATGTAATTAATTCTTAGTTTTAGGCAGCTAAAATGAAATAAAAAATTTAATTTTTCGCGCAAAAAGTGGGGGGGAGGCGAATCGCTAAGTCTTCACGAGTTACCTTTCCTCTTTGATATAATTTGCCGACAAAGCAAGTTATTAAACAAGGTTATGGTGCAGTATTGTTACAAGAAGCTGAAGATGAAAGTTACATTCAATTTACTACATGTCGAAGAAAACAAGTCCTGCTGAAGAAAAATATGATAGTTATGAGTTAGAAGTCCTTGCAATTATTACAGCATCGAAGAAATTTCGAGTGTATCTTTTGGGACAACATTTCAAGATAGTTACCGATTGCTCTGCATTTCAAAACACCATGCACAAAAAATATTTGAGTGCACGCATTGCCGGATGTGCTCTTCAATTAGAGAATTTGATTACGAAATAGAACATCGATCTGGAAACGATACACTAATATCGAAATTCAAGAAAGCACAAGATGAAGACAAAAATATTCAGACTTTGAAATCGCTTTTGAAAAAACACGAATCTGAAGAATTTTTTGAACGAAACGTGATACTTTATAAATATTTAAATGGTCGAGAATTAATTATGGCTCCAAAAGAAATGCAAATAGGATCAATCAAATTAGCACACGAAAACTGTCATTTCTCAGTCGCGTAAATAGAAGAAATTGTCAAACAAGAATTTTTTTTATTTCGAATTTAACTAAAGTTTTCAAGAACGTAATTATTAATTGTGTCCCATGCATTTTGGTAAATAAGAAAAGTGGTAAGAAGGAAGGATTTTTAAGCCCTGTTCCCAAAGAAGACATACCTTTAAGTACGTATCACATCGATTTCATAGGACCGTTACCGTCAACAAATAAAAATTATCAAATATTTTAACCGTAATTGATGCGTTCATGAAATTTATTTGTTTGTATCCTGTGAAGATTGTATCAGCTGTAAGTGCTTTGGAGAAATTAAAATTGCAACAGAAGACTTTTGGAAATCCATTAAGAATCATATCCCATCGAGATCATCATTTACTTCGAAAGCATTTAGTGATTATTGTATCGAAGAAGGGATGCAACGTCTGCAAATAGCTACAGGTGTCCCTCGAGGAAACGGTCAAGTAGAGAGGATTCACCTTACACTTATTCCAGTCTTAACCAAATAATCGTTAGATGACTCTACCAAATGGTACAAATACGTCGATAGACTGCAAAGAATCCTCAACAGTACTATCTGTAGAAACACGAAATGGTCGCCATTTGAACTTTTGATTGGCATTAAAATGTGAAACAAAGAAGACATCAGAATTAAAGACTTACTAGTAGAAGAGATAGCAGAAGAGCTGCAAGAACAACGAGAATTCCTTAGAAAAAATGCAAAGAAGAACTTAGAGACCATATAAACCGAAAATCGAAAAACGTACAAGAAGAAGAGGAAGAAAGCTCCAGAATACAAGAAGGGTGACTTAGTAGCCATACAAAGAAGTCAGTTTGGCGTCGGACTCAAACTAAGACCTAAATTCTTAGGATCCTATAAAGTCACTAAAGTAAACTCTAGAGACAGATACAAGCTAGAAAAAATCGGTCATCACGAAGGATCAAACGTTACTACTACATCTGCTGATTTAATGAAACCTTTTTCTACCAATTGAATTTGAATATTAATTACTACCCTTTATTATTCTTATATTATATATTTTTTCGAATTCTTAATTGCTATTGTATGGTGCAGTTCGCTCGAAGTTTACATCATAATTATTTTACATTCACATATTACATTTGATTTATATTTGTTTACATTAATTTTATATTTGAATTATTTTTTTTCAAATACCTTCCTCGATCATTTTCTGAAATCCATGATAAATGCAGAGGAGAATTATTTACTATTTGGTTAATAGAATTAATCCATAAAATAACTTCATGGACGTTTTGTCTTATTCTTCTCTTTTGTCATAGAACGTATTTTGATATTTTTTCACACGTAATGAAGATATTTTGATAATATTCACATATTTTAGATCCTGAATTGTGAAAAACTGAAAACGTCTTTACATCTGTAACAGAAAGAAGAAACAAAAAGAAAATTACTCGAAAAATTAGAAAGTAAAAGACAAAGAGCATTTTCACAATATAAGATATTCGAAATTTGTATTGATTCAATTTGAATTCACCATTTTTTTCAAGCTTTTCAAATTTCCAAAGAAGGGTTCTAATTTTAGATTGCTTTATGCATATCGAATACCAGTTGGCAAGATTCGTTAAATCCCAACCAATTAAAGAAATCATCCATTTAGAACATTGAAAATTAGAACATCGATACAAATCTAAGGAATCTAAAATTAAATTGTAGAACGCAAATATATGCATAATCGCAATAGATGTAAGATAAATGACGCAATCTATTCTTCTTTGAGTATGTGTTGTCATTCGGGAACTCCCAGTACATTTAAAGATTTAAGAAATACGTCCAGTCTTCCCATTTTCTTATCGATTAATTTCGGCACAAATGAAGATTTAAACTTTCAACTCAATTAGTCTTCATAAATATAATTTATGAATTTCATATTAAAAGTTGCTTTCTTTATTGTTTCATCTGTGAGATCCAATATTCAGACGAACAAAATTGTTGCGTATTTTATTTCTTTTCTCAAGTTGTCTCTCTCCTTGTCTTTCTTGGAACATTGAAAAAGAACAAATTCTGAAGAATAAGCATATTTATATTTTCAACAACTTTATAAGCAAAAATGGGAATCAAGTATTCATAAATTTAAATGCAACAAGCAAATCTTTCCGATTGGATGGAATTCGACTTGGTTTGACTTGAGGTTTTATGGCGCACGAAGCAATAAGTTGAGAATAATGTGCTAAAGAAGAGTATGAAGTTTTAACAAATTGGATAGAATGGGAAAAATGTTCACTTATAGGTTAAAAATAAAGTATACTTGTTCATCTGTCTTGTGTTAGTTTCCTTGTACGTGGAAATAATTATTATGAATCACTCGCTATTGATTTTTAAACTACGTGTTTTTTTCACTTCATAGAACTAACCACTTTATTATTGTGCTTTAACTATAACAAAGTATTGATAAAAGGATTACAGTAACGATTGATCAAATTTTCAAGTTTCTTCAAGAGTTTGAAGCTAAATAAACATCTAAGACAAAAACACGGGCAATCCGAATTTTATTGTCCGGATGAAGAAAATTCATAATAAAGAATATTAAGTGCATCAATCAATCATATTCCTATTGATATGGGAGTGATTTGAAAACTTTTATAAAAAACTTATATAAAAGAATAATTTACACTTGAACGATTTCAGTCTTTTTAAAACATCATGTAATAGAAAAATTAGATTCTACACGTGTAATGGACCCCCAGTATAAATCAATTGAATAATCATATGTGTTTCCTTGGTAACTAATCCGAAACAAAAATTTGAACATGATTATGCTTACAGGCTGGATACGGTCTGCTAATTGCGAAATGAGATATACTTGAGGTAGAAATCATTCAAAACGCTGTACAGGGCAGACCGTTGGACCTAGAGCTAATCAATTTAACTCATAATTAATTCCTGAATAGTATACCCTCACTAAGAAAAGGTTTTTATTCTTTAATTAAATTTTAATTATTTAATTAAAAATTAATTTAAAAGTTAACGTTTTCCCTCAATAACTTCAGAGAATATTACTGAACAAAACATTTTCTATACTGTGTTTAAAAGAATTTAAAATATAGTTACAAAATTGGCTAGCTTTCCCGGGTACTATTGCTTTTCGTATAATTCCTAATTTTAGGCAGCTAAAATAGAATAAAAATTTAATTTTTAGAACAAAAAAAGGGAGGGGGAGGGCAAATGAACGCCATGGAGCTGAACAAATACTTTTCACGGGTTATCTCTTCCCTTTGATATTATCGCAACCGGAACTGTTTAATTAATTCGTAACGATTAATAACTGCAGAAAAAAATCGGAAAAATTAGACCAGATGTGGATGCAGTTGCTGGATACAATAGAAATTCACGCAACCTCATTGAGATGGCGTATCTTTTATAAGAATAGTGTCACGAATTTGGGATGACACTTTCCAGCAATGTTAGTCTTATGGTTGGGAATAGAGTTTTACAGGGGTACTTCTGGAATGCTGTCGGCGACAAACTTGGTGACGAATTTGGAGACTTTGGCGACAAAATGAAGATCCTCAATAATACTAGAATTTTATCGATATCTCTATTAGGAGCGGAGATATACAATATGTACTATATGCTTCCATGTGACGTCACTCCCTTTTGGGAAGACAATAAATACCGCAGTTGCCGAACGTCTGGGAACGTGTTGATCGACTGGGATCACCTTTGGAGTGCTAACGCCTTTGTAGTCTCTGTTTTGGAGTTTTATCCGCAGTGCGAGCTAGTAATCTGTTGAGCGGTATTGAAAACGCTGTTGCAGTTATTATTAGTGCATTGCTATCTGTTTGCGTTGCTAATTTGTGTAAGTGTTGTATTTCTTGTTTCCTGTGCGTCGTGTTTTCCGGAATATTTGTGAATAAAGCGTCGTTCTCCATTATCTGGCTTGTTGGACTGTTTTCACCATACAAACACCAGGACGATTTTTGTAACAATAGGAAAGTTCGAATGTGGATAAGTGAATGATTTTTCACTGTTCTTTTTTTCCCCTTTTTTGCGCATGCGTATGTCTTTGACGTTAGATTGCCAACTGGTCATAGGATCTTCATGGGGCCATTTTGATTTCTATCGCATCCAGCAACTACTCCATTAATAATTTTAATGAACACGAAAACTTATAGGGGAAAATCCTAGAGAACAGTTAATTAAAGTTATAAAGTTAGAACTAGAATTGTACAACCAAAGAAGAAATAAAGCAAAAGAAATTAAAAATTTCAAATGGCGAAGTGAACTTAATGTTACGAGCAGCAGAGGAGAGGCGTCTTGAATTCCAAACTTTAATTGGCACGGCGCAATATAATTGTGAGTATGAATTGAATCCACTAAGAAAAGTTATACCTAGAATAAATTTCATGAAATTGCATTTATCGTAACATCAATAGGTTAAATATCCTTCGGAGAATTTCTGAAGCTCCGCCCGATAATATCCGCTCTTTGTTTTGTTCTAGGTTAGTGGAGCTATTTAAAATCACTCGAGTCACCATATAATGAATATTTACGATAACTTGGCTTTTTAGACGCATTTATACCAATCACGAATATTACATTGGTTTTAATATAAAAATTACAGTTGTTTGAATATTTCTTTAGTAGAGCAGTTAGAGTTTCTGAAATAATTAAAAAACTATTGCTTAACAAATATTATGTGATTTATTTCCATCGCAAAGTATTAAAAAAAACTTAAACAAACAAGTTGAAATATGTGCTGATTTTTTTAAAGACTAAATTAGAGATATGTTTGTTATTAATTGCAAGAATGAGAATAAGGAAGTTTTTGCCTTTTTAGGAAAATAATTTTTTCAAAAATTAAATTTCAAATAAATGTTTTTTATATTATAAATGTTGCAGATTTCCAAAAAGGTATGAAGGAAAGGAATTTAATCAATAATGGGAAATTATAAAAATTGTATTATTGTTCTTCATTCAATAATCAACTGGAATTCTTCCCATCTCGACAGGAGGAAATGCTTTACTATTAAAACTGACGAAATTTTATTCTTTTCCGTTAAGTCGACAGCATTTGCAGTCAAGCATAAATATTGGTATGAAATGTAATCTTTTTGTTATCTTGTTGACATAATTAGCTAGCAAATAAATCAACCGCATTTTGAAGGTTCTGGAGCTTACAGAAATACTCTAGTTCAAGGGTTTGATATAGACAAAAAAAATGCTTAATTGTTAAAATTTATTTTATGTCAGAGGAGAATCTGGGGAGGTGCTATGAGTCTGCAGCTTCCCCCCGGAGATGAACCGAAATTCTTGATTGTTTTCAAATCATTATACGCTTGTTCTTATTCTCTTTTTTTTAAAAAATAAAAAGTGGCAACATTGCTTTCTGGCTTCACAAGGGTCGAAAATTTCCCCGCTTTTATATTCATTCACCTGTATACTTGTGGCGTTAAAGAAGGTGAAAACATTTTTTGGCTTATTATTTCATTTTGTTTTCATCAAATTATCGAAAATATTGTAGTGTCCACTGTGATTCTTATGGACGAGTCTCCTGGTTTGTTTATTTTGAATTCATAAACCGTTTTCTAGTAACCTTCCGATTTAAGCAATCGCCAAATCTATCTGGCAACTGTATCAAGCGCCAAGTTCGAATCATTTCTTTCTTTAGTAAACAAAATGTTGAATTCCGTGTTGGAAAAAGAATATGGAGGCCTTTCTAGGAGGGTGCCATTTTTTTTTTCTCTTGACCGAGCCAGATCGGCAGTAATTTTAGCCCGTCTTTTGATGGCAATTTTCATCTCTTTTTTTATTATGGATTGAAAAGAACTATGGAATGAATAGGGGATAATAGCCTTTGTTGCTGAAAATCCCCAAAAAACCCAATCAAATCAAATGAATTCCGTGTTCTTTGAGTTTGTGTAATCCTTTCCTTTTAAATCGGTTAAAAAAAAAAAAAACTCTTAAAGCATTAAAACTCGAAATGGAACTATTGTAATTAGCTGAAAATTTTACCGCCAGTGATTATCCAAATCGTTTAATTACAAATTTAACCTTCAAATAAATCTTGGATGTTGATTAAAAGAGCAATAAAGAATAATTTTGGCAACCGTTCCACTAAATTAGGCTCTTTATTTTAAATAAACATTGAGTGCTACAACAATAGAAATATTAAATTTAATATTTTCAAAGTATTCTTAAGGCATAACATTAAAAAACTCCACTTTAAACATTAATTAATATCCTCAAACAGAGTGTTGACATTTTGAAGATTCCCGTTGACTCAACATTATCACCGGAAGCGGAAGTCCTACTCACATGCAATTAAACAAACCAGAAAACTCTTCCATTGTCATTGAATAGTTAGTATTTTGACTACATAAGCCAAGAGTTAGTTAGGAGTTATGGGATTTGAAGCAACAAAGGCTGTAATCCCCACATAAGCCAAGAGGTCACGACGATACAAAATTTTTATGACATCAGCCCCTACCTGACCAAAATGCTGTATTCGCCACTGTTTATACATTTATAAATTAAAATTAAAGTAACTTCTAAAATTCACGCTGTTGCCACTCATAAATATGATGAATGAACTAATAAAAATAATCACATAAATCAAAAGTAGTACAATTAAAAGGTTGTAATAAGACAGTATAAAGGAAAAAACTGTTGCATAAAATATATTTCTAATTTTCTTGGAGGAATTTTTGTGGAACACAAACGAAGTCCTTCGTATCTTACTTTCTCGGAACATTAGCGGTAACGCCGAAAGTACCGTCTGAAATTAACTGAATTGAAATGCCGAAAGTTAAATGACATTTGAAAAGCTGAGCTCTGTATAGTGGATCTTTCCTTTATTTTTTAGGATATCAGCGATATGGATGCAATCAGAATTTTCACACCTGCCAAGTTCAACTTTTGTACCAGTATCTGCCAGGTCACAATTACTGTCATCTTCTTCTATACTGCTCGTTTTCTTGGACAGGGTTTCAAAGAAGCGCAATTCCTCAAAATATATGTATTGCTTTTTTAATAACTTCAGAGCAACTTTTTATGTCCTCTTCTTTTGAAGCCCCCGTGTGTATAAACTATAAATAGATCTCCTTTTGTTTTTGTGTGACTGTCATTGAAAAATAAAATTATCCATCATTATTACTCAATCATAATTTTAAAAAATAGTTATTTATTGGGCTTGTAGTTAAATTAAATTAAAGTTTATTTAAAACAGTAAAATGCCCAATACGCCAGTTGCTCAGCCTCATTTTTTAAAAATTTATTTATCCATAGCCTATTTTAAGTGGTATAATGTTTGTTGCAGAGATTTGACTTCAGATATATCAATGGCCAACTTGTAATTTGAAATTAGAATAAGTGAGTCTTTGATCGTTGTCATCATTCTCCAAGTATGTAAAGTTTTCAGATCATGCTAAACCAACCTGCTTCCCTGAATTGAGTGAACTATTCTGGCTAGAAACTGCAAAAGACTTTTATGAAGAAACTTTTTGTCATTTTTTGGGTGCTATAGAGGGCAAACAGATCAGAGTTTTGAAACTTGAGGCTACTGAGTCATTGTAATGCAATTATAAAGATAATTTTTCTATTTTCCTTTAACAGTTTGCAAAACCTTCCTTCGGATGAGAACAGATATGTTTAACCGAAAAAGAAGTGGCACAGATAGAAGATTAATATTACTATTAATTTTTGTAAAAAATTTCGTTTCCATTGTTTCATTTATTCTTATAAAGCAATATTTTTTGTAAGTCATGTGGATAAATACATCCAATTCACTTTAACCATTTTGTACTTCAGGTTTATAAATTTTATATTTCATTGATTACATTAATTATAAATAATGAAATTTAGGTAAATGTGGAGTTTACGGTACTCGCCTGTTTCTCGCCAGTTTTTCTTGGCGCAATTTCATGTGCCGTCACCAAATACTGTTTTGGATGTGCAGCGCACTTTTTATTGCTCTCTTGCACATGCATAATTTGAAAACGAGAGATTGAGCATGCAATGCCTGCGGCATTTCAAGCGTGTACTTGGCAAATTTTTTAACTGAAAAAATATCAGCGGCTTCGCTTTCAGCATAGCAGAATACTCTTAGCTTCGCTTATTCAGTGACAAATGAAATGCACAGAATAACATACAAGGTACTGAACTGATATTCCATCCGAAGAATTCCAAACTTTTATTCGAATTTATCCACCAATTGCATCGAAGAGTTGAACAAAACAGTACAATAGAAATGTGATAAGCAAAACACTGTTGAAAAGATTAATTTGTGTGCATGCATGCTTATCACTCATTAGAAACATCTAGACGCATCCAAAACAAATGTTCTCTCATCACCGTTCTTGGCGGCAAAGAGTTGGTAGGACTGTGCCGATTTTTGATGCATCGGAAAATATCGATGTTATGCAATCATCGCCGTTCCAATGTTTATATTGTCGTTTTTTTCGAAGCATCGGAAATTCCGATTTACCCGCGATGTGTACGATGTTTCCCGATGCATCGTAGACATCGATGTCCACACGCGCTGCGAAGAGCAATTGTTCCCGATCGCGCATCGATGACCGCAAGCGCGAGGCATTTCCCCGATCATCAGTGATTGCCGTGGCGTATCTTTCCCCATGTTTCTTCCATCGTGACTCATCAAGCCGAGACATACGTTGCGAAGTGCGGATCGTTGTGCTGACACGATGAATCCCGATGTGACCGCGAATGAAAACGATGAAAATAACTCATCGCGAGAATTGAGGAAGCGAAGTGTTTCGTCTGTTGTAGAATCTCTCAGTCATCGAAACGTGCATTAGCCTCATGCTTTCTGCTAATCGTGTGAATTCTCTGATGTTGTTTTAAGTACAAGGGTATAATTATCAATCCTGCCGTTCATCGTTTGTTTGGTTGAAGAGAAGATCGTATTAATTGTTTTTAATATACGATTTATTGTTGATAACTAGACAAATTTATAGTATTTTTTGACACTTTATTTGTTAGGTAACTAAGGATTGAGTTTATTATAAGCATATAAATGCCTTAATCAACCACTCAAAAGTGTAAGAATGCAAAATTAGGCAATAGTAAGTGCAAAACATCGGGATGTTAGAGTGGCGATACATCGCGATGCTAAAACTTTAACATCGTCCAGTCCTAAGAGTTGGTGATCCTAAGAGGAACGAAGTAAGTGGGTACCGTAAACTCCACATAAGCCGAAATTTATAGGCCTGAGATAAATAAAAATATTAGTGTTGTTATATTTTATTCTTGAATATCTTGAAAATTGTTTCTGTTCAATACAGTTTTTCTAGTATTTAAATCAGCATTATTTATATTTAAAAAATAGAACTAGTAGAGATAGGCTACAAGGTTAATATTCCTTTAAATTTTTATACCAAATTTCCTTTCAATTTTTTCATTCATTTGTATAAAGGGATATTGTTTCCAAGCCTTGTGGAAACATAAATTTAAATCAATCTAACCATTTTGTTCTTTATATTTGTAAATAATGTGTTTCATTGATTGCAATAATTATAAATAATTAAATTTCAATGGCTTTAATTTTTAATAAAAAGTAGTATAGGCATGAGAAAAATAAAAAATATTACTGTAAATCTATTTTATTATTGAATTTCTTAAAAATGTTTTCATTGATTTCGGATATACTTATAGTTAATGTTGCCAAAACTTCAGGATTTTGTCCCAATTTTGTAGTGCTTAAAAGTATAGTCATCCTGTATTAGTGAATCAGACTGATTGTGTTTCTGCTATTAAATGAAATGGCCATAAAACAAGGATTGCTGTATGCTATCAATTTAGATTGTGTTGATGGTTTCACCACAGTTAAGCATGATTTCAGATGAAACCCATATACTTTATATAACAAATCACTTTGGTTTCTATGAACATGAATATGGTGTAAGCAATTATTTACATTGCTTGAAAAGGAAGGGGGGGAAAAAAACCCTCCAGATCCAAAACCTGGGAAAATCTTTTCAGCTAAAACAAATATTGTAATAAAGAAATTTTATATTAGTGTTGAAGTTAGCTGGCAAATGCCTGGGAAAAAGGATTGTTTCTATGGGAAAAGATATTGTTGGGCAAACCAATTCATTTACAAAAAAGGCTGATCTTGGGAAATTTGGGTGAAGTTGGCTGCCTTGTTAAATAAAAATTTCCAGATTTAAAAATCGTCTTTTCAAAATTTGCAGAATTGATGCCAAACTAACATAGTAAACTGATGATTGCTGGAGGAAATTTCCGTAAAATTACTCTACCTGAATTTGACAATCCTCTTAGCACTTACAAAGAATGCATGGCAAAAATTATGTGCAATCCACCGGTATAGTCATGCTTTTTAAATGAGTGTTATTACTGTCCCAGAATTGATGATTTCAAACAAGCTTTGATGGGATGCCTTGAAGAAAACATGGTTGAAAATATTACCTATAAACAATGGGTCACTGCACTTTCGGGCTATGGAGTAAACCAGTTGAAGATTTTGTACAAGAATTTTGTAACCAGTTAGTACAGCTAGAAAAACATGACTTTGTAACAAACAATGCTAAACCTGGAGTTTAGGGTGTGTACTATTTTCTCGCCAATTTTTTTTGGCGCAATTTTATTTGCCGTCGCCAAACACTGTTTAGGATGCGCAGTGATTTTTTTTATAAGTCTTCTGTGCATTCGATGCCTAGGGCATCTCAAATGAGAGATTGAGCATGCAATGCCTTTGGCATTGCAAGTGTGTACCGGGCAATTTTTTTTAACTGAAAAAAAAATCAGCGACTTCGCTTTCAGCAAAGCGGGCACCTCGTTGCTTCGCTTTTTCATTAAGAAACAAAGCACATAGGGAAAGCATGAACGCAGGAAAAACATGACATCTGAAGATGTTGAAACATAGCAAGGGAAACATTGTTTCCAGGAAAAACATTCCTTGATTGATATTTGGAATCCATAATCAGCAACACAGAGAAAGAGGATCAGCAAATTTGATGAACGAAAATCTTCCAAAGAGAAGCAAACGGTTATTGAAAAAAAATGTTTGGTAAATGCTCGAAAATTCCAAATGAACTATTATTCAAATTCATACTCCAACCAATCAAATTGAAGAGAGCAGGCAGTGGTCCAATGGAAATTAGGCGAAATTGAGGGCATCCACCATAAACCGGTAAACAAATCGCTGTTGGTGCATGCACAAATGACGCCAAAAAATTTTCAACTTGCATCCAAAACTAATGTTCTGGCACTCCTCTCTCTTGGCGACAAACAATTGACAAGCTTAAGAGAAACGAAGTGAGTATGCACCCTAAACTCCAGGTTAACCCAAACAACAATCACAATTTTTTGTTTTCTGAAAAAAAGTCAACATTGCAAGAAAACGAAGCTGTGGTAACATGCGACTTCACAGAAAGCTATTTGTGTGTTCTGCTAGATGAAACATAAGGATTCCATTTGAACAACTTTATGGCTACCCTACATCCATTTGTTGTTTACCACTAAGGAACAGGAAATTTTTTTAAATTCATAAAAGTATTGTATTCATCTCAGAATGCTTAGCATACAGCATTATCCTCATTTGTGTTTTCCAGAAAAAGTTATTGAAATTTTTGAGATATACTCTCCCCAACTTGAAGAAGCTGTACTACTTTTCAGATAGCTCAATACAAAAACTGCAAGAATTTTGTAAATCTTTGTTATTTTAAAGGAGATTTTGGTGGAATTGAGGCTAAGTGGCATTTTTATGTAACAGCACACAATAATTTGTGAATTTGATGAAAAATGCCTTTAATCTTACTATACAATATGAAGTAGAAGAAAATCTATCGCATTTTAATCTAAACGCAAGAATCTTTCTCTATGGGATTCACTGGTTCAATATTTTTGTTATCATTAGTACTCATACTGATTCAGCATTTTTTTTAATGCATAAGGATTAGCCAAATCAACTATTAGTGTTCCTCTTAAAGTGGATGGATGAAAATTACTAAAAATTATACTTTCATGCAGTGAACTGCAATTGGCTAGACTAAAGAACATGGTGCAGTTGCCAAGTTGATTTTTTTTTTTTGGGGATTTTTCACCAAATGTGGTTACCATGCATATTTTTATTGGCAGCTCTAAAACAGTGCCTGGTGGTGATTTTCAATTTTTTTTGTCGCCAAATGAGCATGTCTAAGCAGGTTATTGTAATCCTAAAATGACGCCAAATTTGAATATTGTAATGGCGTTTTTTTGGTCCTCTTTGGTTCACTCCAGGTTCTTCATAAACTCCCATTATATCTTCTCGTGAAATGCATCGTGTAGCTGAAGTTCGTGCTGGTGTGTATGATTTAACTTTCCTTATGTGTCTGAATGATGGAAATAAGAAGGTTGTGATTGATTTTTGTATGGAGATGAATCTGATTGCAAAATAGTATGTGTGGGAAGAAAAGGGTGTTGACTGAAAGAAGTGAAACTGTGGATGGCTTTAACTGGGTTTAAATACAGTGTGAATGTTCATCATGTTAAAAGGTCAGTGAAAAAGGGCTGCTTCGTGCTTCATTCGTTCATTTGATCATTACATTTCTGTGGGTGAAAAAGACAACGAACCAGTGGATTGTGTATGAATTTTGTGTGTCTAAGCTGGCTGTTGTTGATTAGAAGAGCTTTTGAAGAGAGTTTTGTGTGTATATTCTTGTGAATGAAAACAAAGAGTAAGATCTTGGTGATGTGGGAGTTGTGGTTGAAATAGATGAAAGTAAGTTCAGTGAAAGAAAGTTTAATCAATGAAAGCGAGTTGATGGAAAATGGGTGTTTGGTGAAATCGGTAGTAATAAAAGTTTTTTTTTTTTGCGTGGTTGAGGATCGAACAGCAGAGACGTTGATTGAGATCACGAAAATATACATTAAGCCTGGGAGCACGGCACTTTCCAACTGCTGCAGTTCCTATAGATTGTTGATGGATGAAGGCTATGTCCATCATACCGTCAACCATTCAAAGACCCAGTAACGGGTCCATACCAATGGAATAGAAGGTACCTGGAGTGCTATTAAAGCTAATTACAGAGGCCAGGACACAAAAAAGATTGGCCGGCTTGACTCGTATTTAGCCGAATATATGTGGTGCCGACTATACAGGGGGGGGGGGCATGCAAAAAGCGTTATTCACATCTTTCCATAGAGGAATTTCCAACTTATACCCTCCTAAAACTCAAGATTCCGCCAAATGATGCAAGTTCCTTTTATGTCTATTATTTCATATTGTAAGGTTTTAAAAGTTATTATTTAAGTACTGACTGTTATGAGAAAATTGCATACTTTACAGATATTTAAACCATTTCATTTGTCAATTTTTTTCGATTTATTGTTATTAATTTTTAAAGAGCAATTATAGGTATAAGGTAATGAGCTCGTAGTCATAAGTGTTGAGGGGAAATACTTTGGTTTTTCTTATCGTTTAGGTCTTTTAGTAATTATTTCCTACTTTTAGAAAAACTGTTCCTAATCACCAAAATGAGATTATAAACTTTAATTTATTATTGTTTGGAATTTTTTATTTTAATATTATTATTATCACATCTGATTATAATGATCTGATTCTCTTTTTATTTATTCCATCAGATTTAATTTAACACATCTGATTTTCTATTAAATGGTAATAAATAAACTTTCAAAACATCTTAAGTCGGATGATAATATTTATTGTCAATGGCAACTTGGATTGATAAAAATATAGAAACTAATGGAAGACATGATACAAGCAATTGGCATATTATGCATTTCAAGTACAGCTATCCTTTCAACAGGTTATCCTTTACAATAATCAGTTTGTGTGAAAAATATTCTATATATAACTTAGTAATTAATAAAGTATGATAACTTAGTAATTAATAAAGTAAGTCACAGCATATTTTGTTTTCATGTAATTCCATTGTCTTTTCAAGAAGAAAAGTCTCGAGAAATAATTTTGGCTCATGAGTACCTGATTCAGTCATTTATACTTTTTCTTAAGGATGTATTGTGTATATGTTCCTCTACTGTGTTCCAACTTCAGTTTTGCATGGATTATTCTAATCAGCCATGTTCTTGACTAGGCACATGAATGATGATTGTCAACATCATCATGGATCAGAACATAACTAGAGTAACCTTAATGGAGTTACTCCTGCCCTGCCTTAGCATTCAGAGTGTCTGAATAACAGCTACTGCAGTAGTTCAAGTACTGAAGCTGGAATCTTAATAATCATCACCGACCCCTCCCGAAGTAGGTAGGTACTATCACTGGTGGGAGGTAGCTCAACCCCCACTATTGCTATATCCTCAGGGGAAGCGAGAACCCGCTTACTTATCCTGCGGCTTCTCATGCATAACTAGAGTAAATAAATGTTATTTTGCATTGCTTAACTATATATTTATAATTTCTTGATTTGTGAACAGTCACTTTAAAAGACTTTACATATATACACTTGTACATTATAATTGATACTGAATTTTTCTTTGATTTGTTAATAAACTGTATCAATTTTTAAGTAGCTATTTAGATATGCCTTGCGTGTTTCATAGCCTAGTTTTTTGATAATCTTTGAAAGTAGTATTCTTATCAGACACGTTTTTCTAGATGAAGGTTAAAAATTATGAAGGCAATTCCCATTAAAAAAATAGGAGTTGCTTTCATAATTTTTATATTATAAATAGTGTAATATAATTTTACTGATACTTAACTATTGGCCCAGTTTTTCCCAAACTTTTGTTAATTATGGCACCTTTGCTGAACCCAGATTTTTCCACAGTACCATATGTAAAATTTCAACAAGTACTTTTTTAAAAGTGTATTCTTTTTTTGTATGTAGCTCAGGTAAAAATCAAGCACATTTTAGGTGATATAAAAATTTATTGAACAGACTTTCAATAAACATAATACAGACATGTCACATTTCCGCGGAAACACAGATTTCCGCTTTTTCGGCATCAAATTTAATCATTCTTGGGATCGATGCAAATCTGCATTAAAATTTTTGTTAATGTGGTGTATGTATGCGTGTGTGGGGGGTGCTCATGCAAACAAAAACTGCTTGTCGTGTGTAAATTTTGCGTATGGCTGTAAGGCGAAAGAGTTCCGAATTCGTAGGATATTGTGTAATCCTGCCGAAAGCCGTTTAGCATCGTTCAGCACCATTTGTAGTGTGATAATTTTTACCATAGTTTTTATTTCAACAAAAGTTTCTACGTATTTCATTAATTTTCTTTTATACTTATAATAATTCTACAATATTTTTAATATCTCAAGCACTTTCTGTATAAATTTATTGTTCAATTAATCATATTTTTGGCGTTTATGTTTCGGACAATAAATTATTTATGAAGTTCAGCTTTTTTTGTTCCAAGCCTGTGCCATGTCTGATAATAATCAATGGGATGGATGAGGTCTGTTAATCGCTCCACATTTTCTCAAATCATGGAATTAAACTGGACACAATTACCCTTATTTCCTTTTCGAAATTGATTTCTGCATCATACTTCGATTTTTCCATAGCAATTGACAACAACTGAAATCTGCACAAATAAGAAGTAGCAAATTTAATTAAAATGCTCTGAGCTTTAGCACATATGTATATTATATGATATATCATGACACCCCTGTGAAGAAGTTGAGACTCAACCGTGCACACTTTGGGAACCACTGTGTTAGTCCTTCGGGGGGGGGGGGGGCAACCAAAATCAGTGGTGTAGTGACCGAGGGCAAGGGAGGTATGGATGTCCCGGGTCCCAGTTTTAGGGTTGCCATGGAGTTAAAACATTTCTGCATTTATGCCATTTTTTAAAGCAAATTATTATTAGGGTGCATAAAAATAATACTGTCCCGCAGGGGGACACTTACACTTTCCAAGCAAATGACAAAAAAAAAATCATATTACTGGGATGCCACTGGTCATGTTGACAAAACAGTGTGTTTGTGTCACTTTTAAAAGTCAAATACATTAAGGAGTTGAAAAATACATATTATGTCCCGGGTGCCACCTCGGTACACCACTGACCAAAATATCCCCAAGAATCATAACTTTCTTTGCTAAACTTTTTGATCATCTTTTTTGTCATAAATTTGTTGTACTTTGCCATATTATATTGCTGCAACTGTAATAAAAAGCTATGTTTCACATCTGACTTTTTTCTAAGCTGCAATTGCTGTGAAGCTACCTTTAACCCCCCAAGCACCCAATTATTTTGTTCTCAAAGCTTTCAGGTTAGAAAACTTATATTTTAAAGTGAATAAACCAATCTTTTTTGTGTCTAATCATATCTATGAAATCTTAAGAATACTTTACCCATGGATGTTTAAAGAATATATATATATATAAATACAAATTAGCTGCTTTTGAATTGAACATGAAAAACAGAAAAAGCCGTCTCCACCGCTAGGAGGGATAAAAATTATTAAATCTAATAATTACATATTTCCAGTCATTGGAGCATTTTTTTGTTGTTGTGTTTCCTGAATATCTCTCGCATTTTTGCTTGATCTGTCTCTTTCAGTTATTTCCCCAGATATCAAAATTGTTCTTTCCTTTGCAAATTAATATATAATTTTTTTAAAAAAAATTGAGGTTTCAAAACTAATCATGAAACTCATGTAGTCTTATACAGAGATAAATATTTCTTAGCAGTTCAGAGAAATTATATTCTGAAATCCTTCTCTCTACTCTTAATAGATTAGATAGCTTCCAATGCAGTCATATATATTTTCATTCATTAGAAATCTGAAGAACATTATTTTCTGCAAGCTCAGCTGAACATATATTTGGAAAATATGGCTTAGTCATTTGGGAAACTCGAACAGAAATTTTTTTTTATCCATTTATCTGCGAGAAAGCTTAAAATTTCATTTGTCATAAAGGATTATTAATTCATATTGTTTCTCTGATGTGTTTTCTGTGTTTTTATAAATAGTTTTTATGAAATAGAATATACTAGAACAGTGGTGTGCAAAGTTTTTTCATTTCCGCCCCCCCCCCCCACTTCGTGTAAAATGTTTGGCTACCCCTAGAGGGGTCACAACCACGGTTTTGGAAGAAAAGCTTCTTATTTTTTTTTTATCAAATGCATTTCTTTGAATTTAGCTACCCAAAAGGGGTTGCAACCCACGGTTTGCGCACCACTGGGCTAGAACAGTGCAAAAGTCAATTATTCTTAAACGAGAGTCAAAAAGAATTTTTCTGTACTTATTTTCAGCATTTAAATAAAAGACTATTATTATTATTACTTTTTTACAGTTTCGCACTTAAAATAATTTCTGGTCCTATTTTTGATAATAAAAGATAAATTTTTGTGGGGCTGAATTTGTAAAATTAATAAGTGAATTTAAAAATGAAAATGCTATCTTTTCTCATCTAAAACTTGAAGAATTTGTAGTTTTTATTGAATTTTTTTACAAATAAAGTTGTTTTCCACTCTGGCTGCTATCTGTTACAAGCATTTTTACTTCTAGAAAGATAACAAAAAGGAGCATCTTATTATTCTGTTGTATTATGCATGTTTTGGTTACTAGATTTTAGCCTAGTTTTTTTTTAAATTTTATTTTGTGTGTTTTAGAATATTGTTATTTCAATAAAATCAAGACTCAAAATAAAAAATTTGTTTCCATTGAATTACTTTTAATAATAATCTTTTAAGCTTTGTACTCTCAAAATAAAAGTAGCTAATTATCTGTTGAATAATTTAAATTAATTTGACGCAAGGGAAGAAGAGAAAAAATCTTAATAGATACTATGTAATACTTTTTATACAGCTAAATTTATATAAATACACAACAAAGTTTCAATTAACACATTTTATTTGATTCAAAATGCTGTTTGTCTGTGATATCTGCAAAAGAAATATTTTATTGAAAGCAATTTGTCCAGGATATTTGAAGGCATAAGAAAGTCCAAATAGAAATAATCATTTGAAGACTGGCTATAAATTTTACTTAAAATAAATGCTATTTCTTAACTGACTAAATTATGTTGACATGTTTTACTTTAACTCAAACTTCTGTTACTTTATTTTTATTTATTTAAATTATTATTATTTATTGTCATTCAGTATGTATCAAATTATGTTTTTTTTTTCAATATTTCCGGAGACTTCCTCTATGCGTATGGAAATTATTACCCATTCAAATGTAATATGAGTTAGTGGGAAATATACTAGTCATCACAGTGACTATAATTCAGGTCCAAGAATTGTCAGAATGTAATGTAGGAAAAAATAAAAGTTACAGATTTTGAATACAATTTCTTGAACTAGAAAACTGTTATTCTTCTTTAAGAAACAAATCGATGATATTTCTAGGAAGTTTTTGCAAAAGATGTTAATTTAGATTTTCCATATCTTAGTTATTTTCTGGCATGGTAATTCTATTATTAATATATTTACATACAAATTTATGTTTTTAGATTTTTCTATTTTACTTTAGTATTCAAAATCACCTAAAATTCAACACTAGTTAAACTTGTTGCTTAGTTATGCAAACAGGACAGCTAGTACCAATTTTAAGTCTTAAAGTAGTAGAACATTGAGGACCCTCAAAATTACAATTGTTATCTATTTGAATAAATTAATGAAATATAATAACTATTTGAAAAAATAAATTAATATTTTGATTCAAATACCAAAATTTATAACTATGAATTCTATTATCATTACTTAATATTTTACGAAAATATGTAGGCAAGACATATAAGAATGTCACTGGCATTTAATTTAAATGTTTAGAATGAAAACAAAAAAATATTGCATCTTCTATATTTACTTTTTTCCTCTTTATTTATATTTCTTATTTTTCTAGGGGTTGTAGTCAGGATATAAGAAGCCATGCAAAAATGCAATTTGTATTTCTGAAAATAAAAGAAAAACAAAGACAACTACTGCAATCCATGGTTAATTCATCGTGAGTAAGTGAAAATGAATGACTAGAAACAACATATTTCATTAAGAATTTAAATTTCATTCACTTAAAATTAGTTTAATGGGCTATTCTTAGTCTAAGCTTATTATTATTATTTTTGATTTAAAGGGTAAATGTGATTTTTTAAAACTTTTTTGGCATCTAAATCTTAGCTATCTAAATTAATGTTTCTGTGTCATCAGTCATTGCAAAATACTTTTTATTTATGTATTAATGAAAAGAATAGTAAAATGATGTGACCAACAACTAATTTACAAAAAAATCAAATATTCTTACTTTAAAATAATTCCCTGGGGTCATTCCATGTCAATTCAACCACACCATGACACCCATAATCTCAGATTTTGATGAAACTTGGCATATTTGTTCCTTTTATGGATTTAAGTAAGCATGCAAAATATTTTTGCTCAATCTCAAATACTTT
>BGPR01001013.1:159993-212196 GCA_013235015.1 Araneus ventricosus | reverse complement strand
AGGTTTTATAGCCTGTTGAAGTTTTAAAATTTCAAGATTTTTTATCGAATTAGGCTTAGCAAATACGATTGGTTCTTTTATAGAAAATAGTTGTCTTCTTATTTACCAAACAAATGTTGATGAAAATATTTATGATTAACTTTAGAATCATAAAAAAATATAAGTAAGTGAAGTATTTCCATGTGGGAAAATTCTGAAATGTTATTTTGAAAGATTTTGTAAATGAAATATCAGGAGTTCCACACTAAAGGGGACTATCATAAAAGTGAAAAGGATAATCAAAAAATTTATTTAATTTATTATTCTAAAAGATATATCATGAAAAATATAAAAATGTGGTTTTCAGTTCTTCATAATTTTACTGACTTCAAAATTAGAAATCTCACTTACTCATTCATAAATCAGAAAGGGTTTAAAATCAAACACACAAAAATAAAAATTTGTAAATTTGTGTAGATTATAGAGTAGATTTATTAATTCTAAATCTGTTAGAAAAGTACAAAATTTTATAAATCATTTAATTTAGCTTTAAATGAGAGTAAAACTCTCATTAACTCGTAGTCTTCATATTTCAGGAATTTTATTATAGGCAATCAAAGCACTCAACTGTCTACCGAACGGGCACACTCATGTCTGAGAAGGAAAGTCTTGTTTGGGCATGTTAAAATAGTAGCCTGCTCAGCACCCACAACCGGCATTCATTCATCAGTGAAAGTCACAGACTATTCTAGTGTAACAATGCATGATTGTATATATTTCACAGGTTTTTTTTTTTTAAATCTGATTTAGCTTTTTTACTTTACTCGTGGATTTGTTTTTATTGTAACTTTTTCATTAACAACTAAGTATGTGCAATTTTGCTTAATAGATAATTATTTGCAAAAAATCTATTGTTAATATATATTTCTTTAACATTGGAAAAATGGAGAAGTGCTCAGTGGAGAATTTACTCACGGATGACGTCATTTGTTGAATTATGTCAACAGAAAAGCCATTCAAATGAAAAACTGTCTGAAACTGATTTAAATCTTTTAAAACTTAGAACTGATTCAAATTATAGATTAAAAACTATTTTCTTCATCATCAAGTGTGTTTTGAAAAAACTATGAGTTTTACAAAAGAATATGTTGTGACCTTTTAAAAAACATAAGACTACAATTAAAAAAATGCCTGTGTGTAACTGTGGAACAGAGAGGATCATTTATATAAAGGCTTCAAAAGTGAAACACAGGCAAATCTTTGTGCATCTTGCAGGAACAGCACAATAAAATAAAACAAATTGATGAAAGATAATTTCAAAACGTTGAATATCAGATGAAGATCATGCATGTGAGATTCTCCTGCTGAACTGTCACAAAAAAGAAATGTGATTGCTGAACTTAATCTTATTCCTATGTCGGATGTACTCAATGAAATTACATGCACTTGGTGAACATAGCAGATCGAAAAACTGAAGTAAAACTGAAAAAGATTCAAAATGTTGAAGTTGAATTGCCGAGGAAAAAAATGATATGGAAAAAGTGTGAATAAAAATACTGAAGATTTAGACAAGCTTGTAGATATATAAAATGATTAAGTGGTACATCAAGAAGAAAAACGGATTCCAATGCTGACAATTTCAGCTTCATTAATGTGATTCTAGAAGAAAAATAAAGAGACTTTTCAACATCCGATTATTCTGTTCGTAAGGCTCAAAAAAACTCATATGAAGACCGAGGGCTTTTTAGATACCGCTCAGAAGAAATACGAAAGTAGTTGAGTTCTGATATCATTAGATAGTAAAAGTTTTATCACTTGATGAACAGTCTAGAATTTTGCCGGGGATGAAGGATGTGAGTGAGGGAAAAAAAGAAATAAGAGAGAAAACGTTTTTTATGAATCTTAGTGAAGTATATTCAAGTTTTAATTGGAATCTAACTTGAAAATAGGTCTTTCAAATTTTTTGTTCTTTAGAGAAGTGGTGCATTTTGGCTGGAAATGGTGCTACCAGTAGTCATTATGCACTATCAAAATGTTATTTTATTGATTCAAGCAGGTTTTGAAGAGGAATACAAACAGCTATATTCATATATGTTTGTGAAGGAGCAGGAAGAGAATGTATGCTAAAGGCACTGGTGACAAGTGCCCATCAAAAAAATAGATATTCAATTTTACAGGCAAAATTTGAGGACTATGATGATGACATTGTTGGTGATCAATATGGGTTTCAACGGATCGAATCAAATAGAAGGTGTTCGACCTCAGTTGGGATTGATTGAAAAATTAGTAGAAAAAACTGAATAAGTTGTATACCCATCATACATTGCCAAATCACAATCTTCATTTTTTAAATTTAAAGGGAACTCTTCCTCAAATAAGCTTTGTCTCGATGGATTTTAAAGAAAACCTATATTCACAATACAGATGAGGCTCAAGGTTACCACTGGAACTCAAATTATCATCTATTCATCCTTCATGATTCACTCAAGGATACAACAATGAAAACTAGTCCCTTTGTAATCATATCTGATGATACAGAACATGTAGTAAAGTATACAAGATACAAAAAATATTGTTCTTTTGAAAGAAAAACTCACATATAACAACATTCACTATTTCAGTGATGGATGTGCGTGAAGTATAAAAAAAATACAACTTATGATCTGTTGATGATAGAAGGACTTTTTAAACTAAAAACAGCATGGTCTTTTTTGCATTGGTGCATGGACAGAATGGGTGTAAACAAACTTGACGTTAGCTAAGAAGCAAAGTCTCAACAACATCGGATAGACAAATTACAACAAATGAGCTTTTCGAGTTTTGCAAAATCAACATTACAAACATTACCTTCACATATTTCTAAAGAAGTGGTTGATTCTTACCTTACTCTGGAAAGTCATAAAAGATTACAACTAGGAAAGACTATTCACAACTTTCAATAGACCGTTATTGTGATTGAAGCTAGAAGAATCAGCAGAGATGAACAGCTCTTACTTTCAACTTACTTAAGCATCAAACTTTATTAGTGAAAATGAAGGATTTATATCCTGGATGCTTTGTGATTTATGACAATGTATTTTTGGTATGGTAGAGTGGTGAATGCAGAAGAAGAAGATGTCACTGTAAAGGTTTTACATCCCTAATGGATTCCATCACTATCATTTTTTTGGCCCAACAGGAGAGTAGTATGTTGCAGTACCCATCCCTCACATCATTGCAATCAGAACCTCCAAAACAATGACTGGAAGAACACCAATTCTCTCAAGAATCATGTTGCTTGTAAAGTCAAGTTTTGAAAACATTTGAGAGAATTAAGGACAATGGACAAATTTGAAATTTCAGTGGTGAATTTTTAACTAAACTTTTCCATTCAACAAAGCTAAATAATTACCTCCCTTTTACAATTGAATTTTTTTCTTTATTAGCACTATTTTTTAAATTCTTTATGCTGCAGCGCATAATAGTGAGTTACTTTGATAGTTACAAGACAAAATTGCTAATTTAAATGAAGGAAATTTGAATTTAACACTGAAACAAACGCATGAATTTTCGATTTTTTTCTAGACCTTTAAAAAATATGAAGGACTGAAAAACCACTATTTTATTTTTTTCATGTGATAGTGTATATCTTTTAGAATAATAAATTAAATAAATTTTTTAATTATCCTTTTCACTTTTTATACGGTATGGAACTCAGTATTTCATTTACAAATTTTCAAAATAACATTTCAGACCTGTGTATATAATACTTACCATTGGTTTATTTACTAGTTCCTTGTATATTAAAGTATAATCATAAATATTTTCATCAACATTTGTTGGTAAATAAGGAGAATAACTTATTTTTCTATAAGAACCAATCGTATTTGCTAGAGCTAATTCGATAAAAATCTTGAAATTCTTCTACAAACTCATAAAACTACCTAAGTATTTGAGATTGAACAAAATATTTTGCATGCTTACAAATCTATAAAAGGACAAATATGAAGTTTATGAAAATCTGAGATCGATGTGTCAAATCTTTTTTTTTTGGTTGATTTGACATGGAATGACCCTAGCAGAAGCAGAAAAAGATATATTCACACAGTTATCCTCTGGTACCTACACCATACCTCATTATCCTAGATTAAAATCTCTGAATCAGACACAATAAAGCATTTTAATTTTTGTTTAAATGCTAAAATATATTCTTCATTCTAAATAAATATTTGTGTGTAGTCCACATATTTCTAGTGATACCACCTTTAAATATTTGATTATTTACTGATTAAGAGATGGACTTTCCTTTCTGTGATTTTACTTTCCTTGATAATTCATTAAGCTTTCCTTTATTACTAAATACACAATCATACACTAAATTTTTTATAAGTTTCTTTACAAAAAATTTCTTCTTTAAGCATTATTCAAGAGTTAGACATGACATTTTCTCGGAAACAGTTCGGCTTTTTCGGGATCAGATTTTATCATTCTTAATTTTCTTTTTATATATTAATTTTACAATATTTTTAATATTTCATCACTTTTAAATAATTTATTTATTTATTGTTCAATTCATACTTATTTAATTTCTGTGTTATGGTGCATTATTTATGAAATTCGTACTTTTCGCCAAGCCTTGTAATGTATCTGGTTGCATAAAATGCATTTTTGACACATCTAATATAATAAAAGTCATTGTGTGTATGTGTATGTTCCCACTAACTTCTAAACTACAACAATTTCAACCAAACTTACACTCATTATTTAGAAAAGAAGAAGATTATTGTCAACGAAGTCCAAAGATCAATTAAACAATCAATATTAAGAAATTAACAAAACCATTTTTTTCTTTGAACACAATTATTCCCCAAAAAAAAAATATATATATTTTTTATACCATCTTAATGTTAAATTTTATCTTTCATGATAATTTTATATCTGTGAAATGTTTTCTACATTTGTTTTAAGTTGTCAGTAGAATTATTACAGCAGACGATTCTTATAAAACAAGCTTTAATGTACTTTGTTGCTAGGCAACAGTGGAACTTTGAACAAATTTCTTTTTATTTCTAAATGTTTAAAAAATGAAAGATCACTGTCAACTTAAGGCCGAAAGTTAATTAAATTTTTAGATTAAAAATTAAGAGATTTTGCGGGTTTTTTGTGATATATTTTGAGATGTTATGTTACAATAACTATTTATACTATATTAAGTTAATAAGCTTTTCAGTGACACAAATTTATCATATTTTCAAAATTTCTTCTCATTTCAATATAAAAAAAATTCAATTGTGTTTAAATTCACAATTTGTACAATGTATTTTTTATTGTTAAAGAACAAGAATACATATAGAGCTGTGCTGAACATATAAAAAAATTCTGGAAGACATGAGAAAAAGTTAAAGCAGAAGTTTCATAATTTTATCGGGAAGAACTATTGATCTGGTTTATTTTGATGCTTTTTATTAATAGAAAAATTATTTAATTAATTCAAAATATTTGTCAAATCTTGTATACATTACTATGAACAGAATTTGAGTTAACGTTTCAGACAATAAAGGAATTTTATTATAATTTTCTATACAAAAATAGTTTTTCTATTAGACAAAAGTGTTTTAATCCCAAACAACGCATGAGCTAGTTTTAAGAAAGCCAGTGTTAATTTTCTTCTATTGTTTATTTCCTGCTTTAATTTTTTTCTAGATGCATTGAGTTTTCTTCATCTATTTAAATTTGTTTATCTACTGACAGGCTTCATATCATAAAAAAAAGCAATTAGCAGCTTATCAGCTCTTCAATGATAAGTAAACTAATTTTAAAAAAGTGTTATTTTTTATAATTTATGTAAAATCATGAGTATCAAATAAAGATCATAGCACAAATTATTTAAAAAGTGAAATAATAAATCTTTTAAAATTTCATTATTTTTCTTTACAATTCATCATTATAAGTAATTAAATGTGGATGAAAAAATATCTAGGGCTGTATCTTAAACCAAATAAGTGTGCACAACATGTTTGTCATTTCAGATTGGTGTAATAATTTTGTTTTATGTCTTGTATCAGAATCGAGGCATGTTTTGATTATGAATTATTTAAAAAATAAATATACATTACTTTTCATGATCATTTGTTAAGTTCATTATCCAGTATATTAGAAAGAAAAATACATCAATATATTTTAGAAAATGGGGAGTTCATCCTTTGACAGGTAGTAAAATAATTTAATTTCATTCCTTATATATCACAATATTTGTATTTTTTTATTGAATTTTCATTTATTTTATATATTACAGACATTATTTGCTTTTTTCTTTTATACTCAAAATGTTAGATGTGTTTAAGCATGTTTCTTGAAAGACATGTCATTCAACAATAAGTAATATAATTAAGATGGAGATATTTGTGACAAACTAATCTGAAATTCATATATATAAATGCAGAAAAACAACAAAAAAGAGGTGTTTTTTACAGTTTGGAGCATCAATACTCCGTGATCACTTCAGGAATGACTCTAAAATTTATCTGATTTGCTTATTACAGTATGTTTAATCACATTTGTTTGCATTTATGTTATTAATATAGGTACCTTAAAGTATAGGTATTAAAAGCATATTATTATTTCATTTTCACCCATAATATGATTTCTCTTTAAAATTCTCATATCTTCTAAACTGTTTAATCAGAAGTCAATATAATTTTTTAATATATTATAAAGGAAGTAGGCTCAAAGGAAGACCAAATCTATTTGTATTTTTTTTTATGTGTGTTTTTTGATGCTTATGTCGAAAGACTCTTACACAAAACTTTCTTATGATAATGTTAATAATATCATGTTAATATATTTTAAAATATTTTATGTGATACATACAGGGTTTTTTTTTATTGTTGTAACTAAATGTTTATTTTTCATTTAACTACAAGAAAAGTATATCATTAAAAAAATTTTAAATTTCTAATCTGAGTTTCACAAATGTATTCTGTTGAATGTTTTATATCATTTTTTGGTGGATATTTTTTTTCTATTTTACTTGTATTCAGTATATGGCATACTTTTATTTTCTATTTCAATGCTCTTCTAATTTTTCTAAAAATGTTTTCAATATTTTGTTGACTGCAAACAATAAAATCATTTAGTATTCCTTATCTAAGTATATTATAAGAATGTTACATCAAAGGTGTGATGTTTATATTGCATTTTTTATTAAAAAAAGTGTTTAAAATATTTTGTACAAAAGGATGTTTTCATTTGTTTCCATCAGATACAGTTTGAATTGAGTTTTTAAGTGCATATGATTAAATGATTGTTTGTGTAGCATTTTAAGAATATGAAAAACAATTTTTAGGCTAGATTTAAAAAATTCTTGGAGATTTAGAATAATCTTCTTTTATCTTTTACACTTATATGATGTTTGGAATGTTTGTAAAGTTTCGAAAATGATATTCTTCCATTCCCCTCCTTTTAACTGTGATTATCCACCTTCCAATGTATTTTTTATCTGATAAATTTCAACTCTGAGAAACAAACTTGAAATGTGAATAACCCATATTTTTCGCCATGTGATTGAATCTGAATATGAACAAATTTTGCCATTTAATTTTAAGGAAGTGTAAATGAATATAAAGTGTATCTGCTTAGAGCTGAACATTACAATATTTACAAAGCAAGAAAACAGTAGACTTGGTTCAGCTGTTTGGAATTTAAATTTAATGCAAAAAAACACTTATTGGATCAATTTCTCTATAACATTGCTTTTACAGTTATTGTTTGAAGTTATTTGATCAAATACTCTCCAAAATACTTCAATAGCAGTGAGGGTGGGGGGGTAGATTTGAAGATTCTAATTTTTGAGGGTTCTAAATCTTTTATGTCTGTTTATAACTTGGGGAAATTTCATTATTATATTTATCTACATGTAGTTTGTTTTCATTTATCGCCTTCATAGTGGCGTGGACAAATCCATCTTCTTCATCATTAAGTGTTTCTTCTTTTGCATTAACTTTTGTGTGACAGTGTATTAATGTTCTTTATTACTACTACATCTTTATCTCAACATTAATTTTCATAATTCTACAGTTTCTGCATTATTGAGCATTACTTTTACATTAGATTTGCAGTTTTATTGATTTTGTAGTTGCCATTTGGTTTATTCTATATCGGGTTCCAACCTGTTCGATGCGTGTACCCCTGGGCTATCAAAAGAACCAGTTGGGGATAGCAAAAAATCAAAGTTCAATAATGCAGAAACTGTCAGTATGTAATTTTAGCAGAAACAAAGAATACATAAGTTTAAAAAAGTTACAAATTTTTGTTTCTCAAGTGAATATGCTATTTAATAACTATCACTTGAGAGTTGATTATTGCACAGTGTAATTTTTTAGCTATCCTTATAAGTTAAAATAAAATTATTGCAATACTGGTTTCATTTGCTGGCATTAGACTAATACATTTAAAAATGTAACAAATGTAAAATCAAATTAAGTTCGAAAATGTTATAAAATTCAATCATTTCTTAAGATTAAGCTGCAATTTTGTGCCAATATCTACCTCTTTTATAAAAAGATGAGTGAAATCTATTGTATTTCTGAAACAATTTTAATCCACAAGATGTTTTGATTTCCTTTTGCTTAATTTAAATATTTTTTGTAAGAGAGAAGTCTTTATTAGTAAATACATTCTAGAATAATAACTTGAAAAATAAGTAATCAAATTTAAAATTAACAATCTTCATTACAAAATCTCCATCCAAACAAGGTTGTTTTCAAGGATCTGTTAATAGGGTCTCTTGCCAGGAAGAGCCTCTTCATTCACACAAGCATACTTTAATTATATCCTCAATGTTAAATCTAGGCCAATGCAAAAATCCTCCCATGTATTAGCAAGGATTCCAGATGAACGTTCTATATTTTGTGGTGCTGTATTAAACCTGTAGTTTAATTATTTTCAACAGGAAAACATTTCCTGAGCATGGTCATGAGTATGGACTGTTGAGGTTCAAATCCTTCTTCAGCAACAAACATAGATGTCATTGGTTCTTCTTTCCTGTAAACAATCCCAAAATAGGGAGAGATTTTTAAAATGTTGTTTTAAGTTTCTTGAAATCCACACATTCTTTTAAAACTAGAATCAGATAATTTTCCTTATTCACCAATGTCAACAGAAAGAAATTTGTAAGATGCTTTGTAAACTGCTGAAGATCAAATTTTTTAAAAAAATGTTTTATAATCGCATTACAATGACAAACAGCCTCAGGTTTTAAAACTTGATTTGTTTGTCTCTAACATCCAAAAATGAGAAAAGTTTCTTCATAAAATTCTTTATAGTTTCTAGCCAATTGTTTACTCAATTAGGGAAGCAGGTTGTTATATGCTCCCAAAACCTTACAGACTTATGAGAGAATGATCACAGAGATCAAAAGCTCGCTTATTCCAATTTGAAATTGCAAGTTGCTAATGATGTAACCTAAGCCAAATGTCTGAAACAAGCATTATACTTAAAATAGGCTATGATAATTAAATTTAAAAAAAAGGAGACTAGAATTGACTTATTGGGATTTTTCTGTTTTAATTAAATTTAAATTTAACTAAAGTCTAATAAGTACCTATTTTTAAAAATATTTATTGAGTATAATGACATAATTTTATTTTTTTCAGTGACAGTTGCACAAAAAGAAATGGATATGTATTTGTACTTACTATACATGGGAGCTTCAAAAGAAGAGAACATAAAGCTCGTTCAAAAGTTCTAAAGTTAAAATAATACATATATTTTGAGGTACTTTTGGAAACCCTGTCCAAAAGCAGTATGCGAAGAAGATGACAATAATTATTACCTAGAGATACTGGTACAAAGTTGAACTGACAGGTGAAAATTCATCTGAATTTGAAAATCTAAAAATAAGAAAGAGAGAGACAAAAAAAGATGAGGAACTCATTGCAGTGATTACAAAAGTAGAATTTGCAGATGAGACAAGCAATTTCTTCTTTCCCTTTATCTCAAATTTGGATACAATTCTGCTGAAAGGCTGAAATGTACTTATTAAATTTGGTTACTGCAGCAGCACGAATAATAACCAACGTGGCCATCTTATGATAGATGACTTAGCAAATCTTTTCATCACCGTTTACAAAATATTGTCTAGTATGAAACACTTACCTTGAGGAGACTTTACTGTTGATCTTGATGGACCTTCTCACCGACAATTGATTCCGATTAATATTCAGACTGTGGTTTTAAAAACGTAGAAGCAAATTTTAGAATTTGTAATTTTTGTTCTGTAAGTATCTGATGATGTTACAGGAAATCAAGGTTCCTAGAACATATACGCAGCAGTAGAATATGTTCCTTTTCAGCAATCTGAAGAATACACTGGGCGAGTATATTTTTTTGGGTTGAATAGTGATTTGACCTAAATATTCACTTTTGCTTGTGGTAAAATATTTCTCAAATTTTAAATAAAATTAAAGATTAATAAAATTTATTTTTTATTATTTCATATTTAAAAAAAAAAGCTTACCCTTGAAATATTTTTTATAATATTTTAAAATATCCTCAATTTGGATAATAAAATATCAGTTTGGGATTGCTCAATAAAGTGTGTCATCATTGCAGATGACAATGGCAAATACAGAGAAAACTAAGTTAAATTAAATTTATCAAGTAAAGTTGTTTTGATAAAGCTCTAATAGTAGGATGAATGTCCATTTAATTGTTGGAAGGGGGTTAAATGCAAGAAAAATTTCCAAGATGTACAACAAAATATCTCGACTCTGCAACCACAATATATTGCTAGATTTATTTCCTGAGGCAATATATAGGAAACCAAATGAAAGACTATTTCTTTTGAAAAAACTGAAAATTATTATTCTTGCCTTGTAATTTCAGGCTTTATAATGATAAGGATAACATCAAATACTTTTATGAACAATAACGACATAAAATTGAGGTAAATGTTAGGATTTTGATAATAAAAATGATTGAAATGTAATTTTGCAGTATTCTTTAAGTATATTAAAAGCACTTTAAAAAATTATTGAATTTATTTGGCTAAATTCTGTTTTATATTTGGCTTTACCCTATATTCTGACTTTACCAATATTTTACCTATAGTTTATAAATTTTTTTTTTTAAAATTTGAGTTAAGGTTTAACAAGACTTTAATGGGTATTTTATTGGATAGTCTTATACCATCAAAAAAAGAGTACTAATTGAAAATAATAGTATTCAAGCAGCAAGTGCTGCAGTTTTTTAAAAGTTCGTAGTTTTATTTCAAACCAGATCAAAAATGCAAGCAAAATGGGAAAGTATGGTTTAAAAGTAAAGATAATAAATACCAAAAGAGTGTGATAGGTCCTTCTTTCCGACTGTACAATTCTTCTTCAAATAAAGTTGTAAATATACTGAAAATAGTTTTCCGCAATATCCTTCACAGTTTCTAGATCCATACTTGTATATATTTAATAAATTAAATTTAATTAATTTGAATAATGAATAACAGTAAGAGGTTCGTTCTCCTCGAAATTCCGAAAACTCCTGAATTTTTTTTTTTGTCTAAGGCCCTGAAACTCCTGAAAATGTGTTTTATCCTGATATTTCTTTTTGTGTCCTGAAAAATTACAATCGAAGAGCAAAGATAAAATATGATAAAACATAAAATATAGTTTCCTTTTTCCTTATTATAGAAAGTCGGCTGGAATCTTTTACTTCTGACCCTTATTAGCGCGAAAGACCTACTGTGCCGTGAGTCCCGCATCGGAAAAGTTAGGAGAATTGATATTTGTATACTTTTTTGTCAATTTTATAAAGTAATACACCTATTCTCCCCATTGATTTTTTTTTTTTTCATGTTATCTCCTGAATTTTCTGCTGCACCTCTGAAAACTTAGAAACTCTGAATTTTACTATCATATATACAGTGATGAACCCTGTTAAGTTATTCTTAATTTTGAGAGTTAAAAAACTTGGAAAAGCATTTTTTCACAGAGTGGTCCTCTCCCTCCTCGTAATGGATCTCTAGATCTGCCCTTACCAAGAGATCCCATATTCCAAAGCAGAGCTCATAGCTATATGAAACCATGACCTTGACAAAACAAGTCTTGCAATAAACTTTCTAAAAGAGAAACTTCGCGACCAAAACAAATATAAAGCTTATTGACATTCATTAAAAATAATAAAATTTACCGCACAAAAATATGATTTTCAAGTACCTTTTGCTAGTATCCCCTCTTATAATTTAAACAGAAATATTAATGACATTATCATTATTACTTGAAGATTTGTGCCCTCAAACATATCTCATATTCCATTTTCACGATTTACTAACGAAAGTTATAGTAGAAAATCATCATTATAAGTTAAGCTTAAGAAATTTTTAAAACATGAAAACGGAACTAACGAATCAAATGACACTAACCTTAATTTAATAATCTTACTTTTAACAATTTACTTTTCGTTTCGTCTGGAGTAAAAAATACGCAAAATCTACTAACAGAAAAAATGTCTTACCAAATACAAAATAAATAAATACTGAACGAAAATAATAAAGAAATAAAACTGTTAACACAGCTCAATTTATACATAAAAAAGCGCCATGAATCAATTGCCACAAACTTCTGTTTTCATAAATAACTACTGATTCAAAAGAGCGGATAAAGTCATTTTACCCAAATTATTCCTAACCAACATGAATACATAATAATAAAAGAACTTGCAGTTCTTTGATGCCATAACAGAAATTGGATTTGCCTTGCAGAACAAATGGGCTAAATTTTATTTATGAGGAAGAACAGATCAATCAGTGACTTCGTCTATGCTTTAGCCAACCAACAAACAAGTGACGAAGCGTTCACGGATCAGTGAGAGCAGATCATGCTAATATATTAGTAACACATTAAAAAAAATTATTTCTCATCTGGCAAGGTATGTATTTATAGGTACCTATTATTGTTTACTTCAAAGGAATACAAATTGTGTAATGTAAGATTTTTGTGTTATATTATTGCGCATGTATATAAAATATAATTTTATAATAATTCAAAAATGAAAAATAATATATGAAAGTAAAATGACCACAACGTACATGCTTATTTGATTAATAGAGATTTTTAATTCAGGTTATTCTGTATACATTTCTTGACTAAATATTAATTCTTTAATTTTGAAAATTAAGATTAGAATGGTTTTTTAAACTAATCCATTTTGTTGCTACAGTGTAAAATTTTTCTATTGTTGTTCAAAATCTACTTTATTTAGTAACAATCACACTATAGCAATAAAATGTTTTGTAACAATAAAATGCGCAATAGTACACACATGTCTTAGTAGCATAAGTCTACACTGTTTATTTTGATCAGTTCAAATTTTATCTAGCATCAAAATAAATAAATTAATTATCTTTAAAGTTATATTTAAAAATGTGCATTAGCTGTACTCTAGTTTTGAGGGCTTAGAAAATTGTATTAATTTTGGATTTTATTTCTGAGAATTATAAGTAAAGCTAATTCATGAATTATACATATTGATCTCAAAAAAGTTAATATATGTACAATAAAGAATTTATGGAAAATAAATTTGCATCTGAATAAACTCCTACTTTTACAACACATAGAACAGGTTGAATGTGCTTTCAGATATTTGTCGTTTTATTGATTCTTGAATCAATGAGCGTGGCAACAAAATTAACTATGAAATAAATATTAGTTCTAATTTCACTTCTTAATATTGTTTTCCATGGTCTAAATGCTGAAAATGATTGATATTGGAAATAAATAAACAACATTTATTAATATATTTTTCCCCCATTGGGATAAATTGTCTTTCTTAATGAAAATTGGAAGTTTCTATTAGTTTAGTGACATTAAGTGGGTTGCAAAATGCAAGTGATTTAGAATTATTTTAACAATTGTTCTTCAGAAAAATTCCTGATAATCTGTCTATACTGGTTGTGATTGCATCTTAAACAGTAGTTCCCAACCTATGGGCAAAGGCCCACTCAGGCCTTGCGACAACGTAGTCAAAGAGTTGAAGTGGAAACGCTTTTAAGATTCGTTCGTTGTATTTTTTGCCTTTTATAAACCAATATATTTTTTTTTTATCCTTTACAGTAAAGTCTAATTTTTGACATATACGTATAAATATATAATAAATGTATTTATGTGTGTGTTTTTTTTTTACTTCACATATCTTAGTTATATGGCTGCGGAATATTTTTTATAAACAGGTGGATCACACAACAAAAAAGGGTTGGGAACAATTGCTTAAAATATAGATAATCTGGCCTTAAAAGAAAGAAACCAAAACTTTTATAAATCAAATCGCTAACTGTACTAAGAGAAGTTTTAATGGTTGTCTCTATCCTATTCGCATGGGATTTCAATGTAACAAAGTATTCTCCTTCAACACATACATTCTCAGCTTTTTTCATTACATGGAATTATCTAAAGATCACTTTTTAAGACTGTGTGTAGGATCTCGTGTTGAGTTTTCTTCGCGCTCTTCTGTGTTTAAGTCGACGACTTTGTGCAAGAGATAGTTTGAAATAAACCCAGAATAATAGAAAGTTCAGAATCAAATCTGGAGAGTTAAATTAAGGGTTTCTCAAAATTTATGATTCATTTGAATGGGGCAACCCTCTGACTGGATGCTACGATTCCGTTTCATTGGGTGAAAACAAGGCACTAATTTTTGTTTATCTTGTACAACGTCTGCCGATTATCAGCCAAATCAATGGGCTTCAGCAATCAATGAAACGATGATTTGCGCAAAATCAGGACGCACTTCCTTAACGTATCGTCCGGCCTGGCATGGAGGCGGCGTCCGGTTTACGGATCAATCTTATTGGATGGTTCGTCGTGGAATGTCCCTGCCTGTTTGAAAAATCGCGACTTTCATAGCATAGTACTGCGCCATTTATATGACGAAACGATCTCTCCATAACCATAAACGAGTTATTCCGTCAATAAACGCACGGGAAAAGTATGTAGTGATCGAACCCACGACAAATTAAATCGGGCATTGTGGCCCCGTATTAGTCCCATTACCGAGCAGCTCGTTCGACCTCCAGGTACAAAACTCGTCATCGGTACGAGGGGTGCAGCAAGCCCGCCATTACTATTGTGCCAGCAGGTGAAATCCTCCGCGCTTTTTTGCGCATGCCGCCGGGCGAGGTTATTTTTCCGCATCAGAAATAGGGAAAGTGTGAAAGAACGAGGAAGGGTGATGTTTACATTTTACTGAGCGTCTAACAAAGGGCTTTCGGAAATACTCATATGGCTCATTGCCCGACACCCCTTACTTTTCAGGGTGTAAAATCGTCCAATTGGTGGTCTCGGAATCCGTTACTGAACAGTATATTTCACTTTGGGAAGCGAGGACTGCCCGCCGCCCTGGCAATGTAGTCAAAAGTATCTAGTTCCTGTCAGGTTGCACTTTTTAGAATTTCTCAGGAGGTATGACCAACTTCTGCCCTTCGGTGAAGTGAGAATAGTAACTGACATTTTACAGTGAAGATTCGGTCTGGGGCATTAGGGGTACCGACCAGAAATTGAGTAAAGAAGAGGAAAAATCTGGGGCTCACCCATTTCTGAAAGCGATGACGACTTTTAGAGTTTCGTAAGTGTTTTTTTCTTAATATGAGCCATGGTATATTCTGGAAGGTATATTAAATGTTTTCTTTAAAAAGAGTAAATTTTCCACATGGTTTCTCTTACATAACATGCAGAGTTTTCCATAAAATAAATGAAACTTACTGAATATATAATGTGAACTGCAGAAGCTTTGTAATCAAAATTTCAAATAAATATTTGAATATTGATTATGAGTATTTGTATTAAGTATTTTTTTTACTACACATATTGTGAGACGTGGCGTAATTTTTCTTTCGTGATTTCAAATCAAGATATGTAGGGGCATATATAAAAACCTGTCGAATACCACCATTATTATTTAGAAGATATCGGCATTGCAATGAAATTTCTTCGCTCTGGAATAAACAAAATAATGAGAAGTTTTTCCACAAATTGATATTTTTTTCACTTGATTTGAATAATTTTATGTAATTGAGTAAGATTGAATATGCTCAATGCCAAGACATACTTATAAATAAAATTGCTTGCTTAGAATTGCCGATTTGAGCAGTTATTATCAGAATTCCAAGTTTAAAAAATAAGTCATTTTGTTTTCTGCTCTTGGAGAACTTAATTCTCTTCACTCTTCATGTCTCTAAATATTGATATTCAACTTTAATTTCCTATATAATACCCCTATATGTATGACTTTTGATATTATGCAAAAAAAAAATTACTCACGTCCTATCACACATCACCAATATAAAATATATTTTACCCCACGAATACTACATTCTTCCTCAATATTCAAATATTTAAAAAATTTTATTGGCCTCTTAAAACATCAATATCATTATTAGGACTGTTATGTTGATGAAAAAACTCAGCATGTTAACTAAGCTGTCTGGGAAAGTTGAAGTTTTTTTTAATATTATCTTCCAGGGTATAATTCCTATTTTACAATACATAATTTAATGTGCATATTAATCAAAACCGTTGATGAAAGTTTGTAGAAATCATTATCAGTTTTCTGTGAACGGTGAGCCCAGATTTTTTCTCTTCTTCTTTCATTCTGGTGGGTCTCCTAAATGCCCTGTGATAGAATCTTTGCTTATAAGAAGTAGTAGAGTTGAAGTGCTGTATTCTCTGCATGGTCGAAGCTCCAGGGTCAACTCCACTCGGAGGAATTCTAATAAATGTGAAATCAGTGTCCGGATTTTTGATCACCTGAGGAAGAAAATTATAGTGGTTATAAATTATATTTGAGGTTACCCTTAAGTGGGAATGATACAATTTTTTACTTAATGTTTCCAGTAAAGGTTGCGAATTTACGCAAAATTTCTCACAAACTCATACGCCTTCATTCCTAAGTTGGCGAAATTTCATGAATACGCAAGTACTGGTTCGTTCTATCATTTGCTAATATAATGGTCAGATCTCTCGGTAACGCTCTGACGTCCTCAACAATGAAAACTCGCCATAGCACTTTTACGGACGTTAAACAACATTTTTTTTCATTGAAAGAATACGGTGATATTTTAAATTTAAAAGAGTAATTGTCGTTTCTAATTTTAATTTAATAACAAAACTCAATTGAAATAAAATTTGCTATCAGTTGATACAAAATTTAGCATGAAATCAATAGTTCCCGAAGAATTTTAAATTATATTAATCATATATTTCAAATTAATTCGTTTTTTATAAGAAGGCAGTAAAATTACGATGATGGCATATCATGGGGTGAGTATAGTTTGGACATACGGTATTTATCTGATATTTAGTCTGCGCAATTATTTTTTTAGTTTTAAATTCTGATAATATTTTTTTTAACGGAACAAAACTTACACAAAAACATCTGGAAATTTACCGGAAGAAATTGTTAAACGAAAGTACTTTCCACCAGAACAATTTCTTTACCAAGAGGTTTTTTGAATAAAAAGAAATATGGAAATAAAAAAAATATTTCCACTGTCCATAATACATGTCGACTACTAGAACAATCAATGTTAAGTATTTATCTCGCCTATCTGTATAAGCAAAAACGTCAGGGTTGACGGAGTATGAATGAGAGGGCAATTCGTCAAATCATACCTCACTTTGACAGATTATTTTCTAATGTCATATAACCAATTCTCTTCTTGTTTTTTTCTCACGTTTAACTGATACATTACAAATTTCCCTTTATCGGTGGAAGAATTTAATTTCAGAAAATGAAAAAGACTTACATTCCTAGACATCCTTGTGTTTGATATTTCTGTACCACTATTGCAGTAATACTGGTATAATATTATGACTGTTGGAAAAGACAACCGACATTCCCATCACTTAATACAAATGAGGATTTATCTATCTGTTGTCCTACTTACTTACTACTTGTAAGTTTAAGAATGTTTTGGCATGCAGTGAACAGAATGTAAGCGCCTTCTCTGTTGGTTGAAAAATTTGGCCTCCACTGGGAATCGCCGTCAGACGTGACATCAGACTTGGTTTCTCATTTAAAGTTGCTAATATTCAATTCCAGATCCTAACAGTTTGAAAGTTGGTTTGCACTAAAGTTAGTTTTATTAATTGTTGACATTTGTCCAGAAGCATTACATAGGGCATCTACCTGGTGGTAAGGAGTATTGCTGTTTAAGACATTTCCACGGATTTTCTCTTTATTTCTCGTGGAGAAACTTGGTATAGCTCACTTACACCTATTTTTTAAACACTTCCATGAATTGATATGACGAAAGATAAGGGGTGATAAGTATAAAGAGACTAAACTGGTTGCTGGTGAAATCATGGTTTTAGGGGATTCTTGTATTTCTAATTAGTATACAAATTCGAAAAGGTACATTTTCAAACGCCCTCGTTTGGACGAATAGTTATTTAAAATCCCCCCTCTCACCTCTCTGGTTATCTTTCAGGACAAGAGAAAAATAACTCTACCAGATGATCAACTCACCAAAAGCGCTGTACCCTTTTGCATCAATCATTGTGCCTCTTGGGAAAAAAAATATCAGGAGAGCTCTCCTTTTCCTTAGCAGCTTAGGTATTAAGGACACTTTCTTTTCACGCTTCTGTTTGACTGCTATCTCTAAAACAGACATTGTATCACTGCGCTCTCTTGAAATACTGAGATCGCGTGTGATAACGTATTTTTGCACAACTTACAAGTAGTCTATCTGTTCAGTTCCATTTTTTTCTTAGCTTCTGTACGCCTTGTCTCAATGAACAGTAGTTATGTTTTTTAACCTATGCCGTTACCCTGAATATAGGAATCCCATACAGACTTTCGTGGCAGGTTTGGCGATAAAATTCCTTCTGATTGTGGGAGGAGCAGCAAACCTAAGTTAAGGCAAAACAGCACAGCCACCGTTCAATATATATCGGTGGCGATGGGTTCAGTTAAGGGGGGGGAGGGGCAGGGTGCATTTTCGCGGTAGATATTAAACTGTGGCGTATGTAAACCAAAACACCAGCTTTGCAGGACTTTACTCAACCTGACAAATAAGAATCATAAAAAAACAATACAATACTCGATGTTTAATACACAATACAAAATGTAGATAAAAAATGTCTTCAACCCCGCGTCAACATACTGATATAGAATGGAATGACTAAAAAGAAGAGTAGAGGAAAATTTTTTGGACCCCTGTCAGAGTAAGAGAGCAATATTATTACTTTAGCCATTATTTTTTTAAAAAAGAGATGTAAAGAACAAGCAGTTAATTGATTTTAAAAAATAGATAAAATTCTGCCATCTGGGGCTGCATTGATAGCCCCTGGTTCCTCACTGATATATATGGTATACGTTAACGTTTGTCGTGGTTTGATGACGTCCTGGGTGGCTCCATTATTATTTGTAATATGCCATTTTATCTCTTTTCGGCTAATATCAATCAGAATATAAGAATTGGTCAAGTTTTCGTTTTAGTCATACGTATGCCTGTAACCATGGAAGTTTCAATCTGACCCAGTACTCTGAAAAAAAGGAATATGGCGACTGTGTTAGTTGATTAAAACATTAAAATTTATTAATATCAATTCATGATACAGATAAAACTAGCTAATATTTTCCATTGCACAGAATTTTGCATATTCCATAATTAATAATTGATTTCACATGCAGTGATTTTTTGGAAGATAATTAGAACAAGGCAAAAATACCACTGTTTTTGAAGTTTTCTGGGTTTAGAAAATAATTTTTTTTAAAACTGTATAGGTACGAATATAAAATTACCTTCCTGGGTTTTAAAAATCGATGTCTGGGAATTTGCTCGTATAGTTTTAAATCATTTCATTTAAAATACAATTATTTTTTCGCGAAATATTATCTGGAAAATAATTCCCTTTCTCGAGAGGTTTAGTAAAACTTTATGAATTTTTTGAAACTCATATGTGTCATAAATACTGAGTTTTTTTTTTATCAATAAAATTGAATCGCCCACTTCATTTCGTGATTTTTTTTTATTAATTTTTTATTTTTGCAATGAGGTTCTTATGTTTTTTTGAAGTATATTGATCACATTGTTTATAAAATTCTTTTTTAAATGAAAATTACTTTTTATTCAATTTAAAACCACATATTCTATATAGCTCAGGGGGTAAACTGTCTAAATCCAGTGATTTTATTATATTTGCATTATCCCACTGCTCACATTTTTGAATGAATAAAATGTAATGTGCTTTGTAGGTCGACAAAAACCACTTTCAAGAAGGTAAAATACAGCATGTAAAATAGCATTCCCTCTGGAAGTTTGCCTCCTGTAAATGTTAAAATTATTACTAATGACGGTTTATCCCTGGTACAAGATATAATAAACTGCCTGCGCCGGGCCGCATATTTCAGCCCCTACCCTTATATAACTGAGGCGAGGTAAATCGGCCAGCCATTATTTGCTACGGTGCAGTGACGTCGTTTCAGCTTCTCACGTAGCATTACGGTTAAATATAATAAAACAAAAGAATCCTACTTTTTCTCCATTTCCCACGGACGGCAGAAAACATTATTGGGTTGCAATATTTTTTAAAATGAAATTATTTTTTTAAATATCATAAAAAAAATCGTATCCACACTGTAAAGTATACTAATGATCTAATATTAACAACTTGGTTTGAAGGGTATTAACTAACAGGTTAATATTTGTTGGTTTTTTTTAGCGTCATACGAAAGTGAGAAAATAGTTCATTTGATGTTTCCAAAGTCCAACTAATCAACATAATTAATGCCAAATATTGTAAAATTATTAATTATTATTATTAGACCAAATAATAAACGAAAAAGAATATAATCCTTGGAACTAAATAAATTGCTACGTAGTGCGTATCGTAGAACAAATTTGCGAAATCCAGCAGCGGGAAACCTAAACTAATTCAAAAGTCCACATTCAATCGCTTGTTTTGTTATAATTTCGGCGTGAACGACGTCATTGTGGCTCTCGGCAAAACGAAACCAAATGTGTCGATTTCCTGCCTCAGTTCCTATCGTTAGGGTTTTGTAAATATGCCGCCAGGCCATCTCGAATAATGGGATATTCCCGAGCGGAAAGTGAGTCCGCGAAACCCGCGGGATGCATATATTTTCTATACTTGACTCCAGTTTTTTCAAGCAAATATTGGCACTTACTTTTCTCAACGTTACAGAGTGAAACACCTTAATACAAAAGGAAGAAAACGATTTTTTCGATATTAATATATCCAAGAACATCTCTAAAGAACCCCACCAGCTTCATTCCGCCATCTAATAAATGGTAATGGAAGGGGTACAAATATGTGAACCATTGATTTAAAGGGGACTGCTACAAATCAGATGATGCTATTTTACGATTTTCGATTTGATGAATGTAGTTGCACGTGTTTAGTTGTAAAACCTGGTCTACCATTCAGTTATATTTGCAGTATATCTTCAAAATTTCAATGTATAGATGTTGGGGACTTCTGCCCGAGGGACGATCTTCAATTGACCCTCAGAAGGGCCTAAAATTAATTAACATCTTTATTTTTTATAAATTTTATTTAAATGAATTTTACTAAAACAAACAAAATTTCACATTTGTTTTTTTTGTTTTTTATTAAGAATTTAGAATTTATTTTATAATAAACAAATTTGAACGGATTTAATTGATATTTATTTCTTTTCTTTGTTTATCCCTTGATCTTTAAAAATCTAGATTGCTTCCAAAACAGCAGCTTTCGAAATTTAGTTTCTTTGCAAATAAAGACACTTTTATTTGGTTTCGTTATCCCAGTTCCCTTCGTCCATTTCTTCCCTGAATATTTTCTTTAAATCTAAATTTACTTGAAAGAATAACTTTAAATTTATTTGGATTCTTTTTAAAGTTTAAATTTACTTTCAAATAAATTAATTTTAATTTTATTTGAGTTTCCTTGATATTCTAGCTTCTAATTTTTCCTTACAGTTGTAAACGAATAACTTTTAAAATTCTATCTTATTTGCTCAATAGATGGCGGCACATGACTGACCGATATTTAATATTGTAAGAAAAACGTAAAAGAGCCAGAAATTTTTTTTCGTGTATTTATAGTACAAAACACGGAAGTTTGCTAAAAAAGAAAAAAAAATCCTTTTATACAAATTAAACCAGGTTTTCGTTAAAATAAATAAACAAAAAATTCAGAAACACTTCGAAGTCAAAGAGTTGTCAATAAACAAAAAATGCAAAGAACTTTGGATGCCAGAAACTGTGAATAGATGGCAGCACGGGGAATCTGTCATTATTAAGTTTTTAATTAATATCCTTTTAACTAGTATAATTTTTTTAGTTTAATGATTGAGGTGATTCCTTGGATTATTTCCACCTTTTTGGTACTTTAATAACGCAATATTAGGATTCGAATTATTTCATTGAGGAAGATAGCGGACATAGATAGATACACTTTGTTACGGCATTCGGATTTTAATAGAATAGATGGCGTTCCCAACCTCTTTGGTTTGTGATGACCCTGTTGTGTATAAAATGTTTTTGAGGCCCACCAAACTATTATACAAAATAAAAATGACGAACATATAGTATATATGTGCATTATTATGCTTATATTACTTATGCGCGTATATGTCAGTGATAATGAAACCTAGTGTAAAGGTTTAAAAATATAATTAAAATAAAACACTTTATTGTTATTATTTAGCTGTGCATTGTAGAGAAAACTCAAAACAATGTAGATTTAAATTAAAAATATTAATTTAACATTGTTTGTCCACGAGAGGTGAATGTCTGCCTCTATCACAGATTAAGGAGTGACAGTTTCAGCCTCAAGTCAAAGAAAGTGACTTGGGGCTGGCTTCTTCCTAGATTACATGCAAATTTTTTATTACTGAACTTTATTACGTTGAAGCAAACTGTATGTAGAAACATTCAGTTTCTGTACCTATATTTTTTCAAAAAAACTACAAAGGTTGATGAAGCACATTTACACATATAGATGGTAGAGAATATCATCCAAGTGTCTCAGGTAATTGAAAGTTGGCGAGGTGGTGGATATTGTTTGCAAAACGCTCAAAACCGGGACCAATGATGTTGTTTACTGAAAAACGATTTTTAGAATCTACTGGTCAATAATCGATAGTTCAGTTAAAGAGTCTTCTTCATTTTGATGGTACTTTCACTTTCTTTATGTAGTGGTGACTGCACGACTCTTGACGAGCGTTCCGCACTTAATAACATATCCGGGAGCACAAGGTTTGAAGGAAACAGGATAGATGATTTTACGATACATTCTTATGCAATAAGTGAATTGAATTTTAGTAGGAGGAAACTAACAGAAAAATTTTAAATGCAGGAAACTTGCCAGCGCGCTGACAGCCTATAAGACTGCATATCGATTAAAAGAATTCTAAAATTAACAATGCAAGCGTCAAAGGCGGTATTTTCTCTATATTGAAAGTGATATACATATATATATATATATATATATATCAACATATCATGAAAGTCAAAAAATAAAATAAAATGGAGGGCATGTGGTAAATGGGTAAAAGCGTATAGATGCTCGAGCAAGTAAAATCTACTTACAGACCGTTGAAATTAGTGAAAATCATAATGTTTTCTGCAGAACAGTGTTGGCATATAGCTAAAAACACTGTCCTTTACCCCGGGCTATTATGATAAACCAAGAATTTAGAACGTGAAATACAAATAAAGAAATGAAATTACTAACCTAAAACTGAGATGCTACTAACGGAGACGCGACAAGAGACCAACTGAACGCGTCATGTGACCGGATGTTTACAGAGGGCGTATCAAGTTACTTCTACAGGAGGTTGGAGTTTCGATGGTGGGAAATCGATGGGAAAAAAAAAAGGGATGAAGGCGAACTACTTTGAGGAAACGATGAAGATTAAAGAAATGACGAAAAAAGAAAGGTGTATTTAAAGTACTGTGGCAATATGCAGGAACATGCTCTCCATAATTAAGGGGATGATGATAAAAGGAAAGTGTTTAAAAGTGGGGTGTAAATAAAATTAAAGATGTAAATAAAAGGAAAGAGGTGTAAACTGAAGAATTAAGGTGTAAATAAATTAATAGAAAGATGATAGAAAGGAAATGAAGTGTATTTAAAAATAGTGTAACTAGTGTGAGTTAAAAATTAAGGTGGAAACGGTAAGAATTATTTAAATAATGCCTTTGAATTTGAAATCCGTTAATAAACGACTTAAAGATGCGTTTTCAGTACATTAGACTACTGGCTTGAGACCCTACCAGTAGAGAACTGCCAACATAACTCTAATATACAATCCACTAGCCTTACATCTTAAAACCCATTAATTAAAGGTTCGTAGAAAAGGGTAATTTCATTACTATTAAGGTTATTTATAAGGTGTTGAATTTCGTTTTCTTGATTGAATTTTTTATCGCTACGGGTTCATTCTTATGAGTTGATTAATGATAGTGTTTTTGTAGATTTTTAGAAGATATATTAGGTTCAAAAATATATCTATTGACATTGAATTTAAACTCGTTTCTTTTTTGTCATAATATCAATTTTTTAAAATATTTTGATTTTGTAATTAAAGTCCAAGGAAAAATAACTGGATGTGACGCTATTGGTTCAATGAAATTTAAGTTCATTTGGATATAGAGTATTTTAGTTGTATTGAAATCTTTATGGTTAAAAATAATAGGGTCATCGTAGTCTAAAGACTGAATTCAATAGCGATATTCCGTTCAAAAAAAAAGTGTAGAAATAAACGAGAAGAGAAAATAGTTGGTCCCTTTTGGTGGGATATACCTTTAATTTGCTGAAAGATATTTTCCCCGTTGAAAATAAGAGTTTATTGTAAAACACAGTAATTTGTAAGATCTTTCCACAATGTTATTGGGATGTTAAAATGATAAGTTTTTTTCGTAGAAATAGTTCATTAAGACTTCTTGTAGTTTATCTAATGGGATACTTGTGATCTTGAAAATCATGGGTTTCTATTATCTATTTTATTATTTTTTTAAGAGGAATTCCGATAACTTTATTATTGTTTTTTAATTATCAGGTAAAATTTTCATTAATTTTCGTCTTTTATTTTGTATATATTTGCTTTTGCATTTCTGCTATGTTTTGTTTCGTATTTGTTATATATATATATATATATATATATATATATATATACTTATTTGTTTTATTGAAATGGTAATTTGAGATACTCTAAACTAATATATCAGATCATTTTGTGTGAAATCTAACCAAAATTTATCATATTTTCCATTAAAATGATTGGATTTTACAAAGTAAGGTTGTTTTTTAGGCTTGTGATGAAATTATTAAGATATTGTTGTATAATAAAAAGTTTAATTATTTTATGTCTGATTACAGAACTGCAATTACTCAAGCCATATACTTGTAACCAACCAACATAGGCTGGAATGTTAATTTGGGATACTCTAAACTATTATATCAGATCATTTTATTGTAGGAAATCTAAACCAAAATTTAGCATAATTTTCCATTAAAATGATTAGTTACATAAACTAGTTTGTTTTAGGCTTGTGATAAATTATTGAATATTGTTGCGTAATAAAAGTTTATTTTTTGTCCTGATTACAAAGTTGCATTTTACTTAAGCCATTGCTCTCGTGTATTGCCAACTTTTCGCTGATATAACTTTATTTCAATGTCATTTTATCCATAATCACCATCTTAAAATACAATTATAGTTTCAATCAAGTTATTCTAACTTGAGATAAAAAAAAAATTTTGGGTTATTTTATCAACAAAAAATGTAAAAAACATGGATTTAAACAAAATAATACTAACAATGTATTCTGAAACATATCAATGATAAATATCTCAAAGAAGTTTTCCTTCTGGGTAAAGCCATCCACAAGTGGTTGCAGGTAAGTCCATCTGTATGAGTTAAAGAACCGTTTGTGGTATAGAAATTATACTTGCCTGTATTTTCGTCTTCTTAATCATCTTCCCAAGTGAAAAGAATATGTTAGAGAAAATTCAACCTGATGCGTGTTAACACTCGACTCCTAAGCCAGCCGTAACAAGCCGTACATCAATACCCAGATGGAGACATTTGGCCGGTTGCTGTTCGAAATGGGGAGAAGGCAGTCAGGAGCGTGGTCATTAAAGCTTTAAGAAATTAGAGATGAAAGGCCGCAGCTGTTCATACCTTCTCCCTGCCACCCATGTGTAGTGAGGAGGAAAGGGGGGGGGACGGGACGGACGAATCCCATCATTCCACACAATCAATTGGTAAGCAAGCCTCACAACTGTACTCAATTTTTGAGAGCTCTTAGTAGTCAGAGGTTAACCTCTTGATGACGAGCTGGGGAGGATCTTGCATTTTTCACTGCCGGAACATTGTTGACTGTTTTTTTTTTTCGGTAGTGGTGGCAGAACCTTCTTGACTTGGCCCGCGGGTCGGGCAAGACCGTTTCTGGTCAGAGGTTGTACCTGTAGTGTCGGGAAGCTGGGAGGATCTTACATTTTCACTGCGGAACCGGTGTTGACTGTCTTTTTTTTTCAGTAGTGGCGAACCCATGACCCGCAGGTGAACAGGAACCGTTTTCAGTCAGGGGGGTTTGACCTCATAGTGTCGAGCTGGGGAGGATCTGACATTTTCACTGCGGAACAGTTGACTGTCTGTTGCAGTGGTGAGCGAACCCGCAGGTCCAGACAGGCCCATTCCTGAATGTGCAGCCGCCGTATCGTGCCACTTAGTCCAGCCGCTACTCTCATGACACCCTTCAATCATTTTTCTAAACCAGTATTTAAAGGTGATGTTCTGTTTCTTTAATGTAGTAAGTTTAAAAAACTTCTTAGCAGATGAAAAAATCCCCGATGATGTATTTAACGAATCGGCGACAAGGTTTCATTAATTTATCAGTAAATTTCTAATCTAAAGCATTAATCTATAGCCTTAATTTTTCTTGAAAAGACTCGCCTCTGATTGTTCTCATAAAAACAAAATTTAAAGTCTAACTACTTCATTACATCTGGCAAAGATATTAATAAAGAAAACGAAATGTGAATATACTTATATGAGTGAAACAATTGAGAAAAGTAAGCATTTGTCACATTATAATTGATTAGTTAAATATTAAATTAAAATTCCTCTCTCACTTTCTTGCTTGCAAGTTCTTAGTCATTCTTCATCAGTTAATTTCTTCATCATCTTTTCTTCTAATGCAATTAAAGCTAATTACTCAATCTCAACCCATCGGCGGTTTGCATGCGATTTCATTATTTAGAAACTACATATTTTTACTGTCTTTTCTGTGAAACAAAATATTTATATCGGTAAATTTTTCAAAGATATTAAATCAACCTGGTATGAATTTAGCTTTGTAAATTATTTCTCAATAGCAACACCACTTAATTATAATTTTGAACAGAATTAGATATATTTGAATAGTATTTCAATTTTTTTTTTTTCCATCTCATCAAGACTTTACTTAAATCAAAAAAATTACGATTAAAACAACCTCATCAGTTTTCTAAATTCCCATTGTAGCGCTCAATATTTAAGTTCTTCATTTCTTTTTGAGATAGTGCAGGAATAGAGATGGCATCTGTTTCGAACCATAGTAAACTGCTTTTATTTATTCTCATTTATTATACATTTAAAATGGTTTTATCTCAGTGCCATTCCATTAGGCAATAAATTTAGGAAATATCATTTGCAATAATATTTCCAGCAAACAATAAAAATTTCAATCCTTGCCACTGTGTCAATAAAGTCCTTGGTGCACTATTGACCAGTCACAGAAGCTGCTTTCATGGAACAAGACAGATAATTAATATCTTCACCAAATAAAGGAAAACTCTCTGCGCCCTGTTCAGCGCAGTTCGATGTGGGCTCCATTTTGACGCCTGCACACATCTAAGCATTGGTCAGTTCTTCCACTTTTAGACAGGATGTCTGGTGTAACAATTTGAGCCGTCGTGATTCTCTATTTCACAAATGATTAATGTCGTTGATACGTTCACTGTACATGAGCGCTACGCAACCCCACAAATAAAGTCAATGGCGTTACATGTCGAGGTTATTCAGGCGGCCGTACCGGCAACACCCTGCCTATCCACAGGGGGAATGTTGTATCCAGAAACTCACGGACAATGTTGCGTGGTGTGGAGAACATCCTGTTGGTGACACCTTCTGAAAAGGTATTGAATTGCATACATTTACAACATATCAAAGTGAATGTTTGACGTCCACAATCGGCTCACCACGTTGCGGCGTGGTGTTGCGTATCTCCGCCTGCGCGCTCTACGCGTTTTTTTTCTGAACACTCTTTGGGATACTGTCCAATGTAGCGCGGTTTCAACCACTTTTACTTCGTTTCTATTAAACAAGCGTTCCTTAACTACCCTTTACCGGACACAATTTTCTTTTGTTAATTTATTTGTAGCCAACATGCTACTTTATTCGACTTCTGGAACGTATCAAACATAAAATAGATGTTAGAATTGACCATTATTTGTGAAAGTTTAGCCATTTACAGGAACCGCTTCTCTGGCAGAAGCTCAGGACCGCAATGGCTACTTAATAATTACTAATATATTGAACGAGATCTGTCTCTCTGAAAATATTACAGGCGTCCCTAATCAGCCAACTCGCGCTACAGCTTGCTGTGAGACGTTAAACCAACATTATTTCAGTATTTAAGAACCTAATCAGATCAAAAAAATGAAGAAATAGTAACAATGATAACAATACCACACCCTTCACAGACCAGCATGGCAGCATCCAGTGATTGCATCTAACAATGACAGTAACTATTGGTAAGATCAAACAATAAAAAATCAACAATAATAAAACAATTAAAACTCATAAAAGAAAATAATTAGAATGGAAGAATTGGGAGACTCTCGAGATGGCGGTTTTGAAATTGTTTCATAAATTATGGGTGTCAAATCTTATTTTTTTTGGTTGATTTGACATGGAATGACCCCCTGGCAGAAGCAGAAAAAAGATATGTTCACTTTTCCACAGTTATGCCTCTGGTACCTGCACCATAGCCTCATTATCCTAAGATTAAAATCTCTGAATCAGACACAATAAAGCATTTTAATTTTTATTGTTTAAATGCTAAATAATAATATATTCTTATTCTATATAATCAATATTTGTGTGTAGTCCACAAAAACATATTTCTAGTGATACCACCTTTAAATATATTTGATTGTACTGATTAAGAGAATGGACTTTCCTTTCTGTGATTTTACTTTCATGATAATTCATTATAGCTTTAATTTTTCTTTATTACTCTTCAATACAATCATAACTAAACTAAAATTTTTATAAGTTTCTTTAGCACAAAAAATTTCTTCTTTAAGCATTATTCAAGAGGTTATACAGACATGACACATTTTCTCGGAAACGCGGATTTCGGCTTTTTCGGGATCAGATTTTATCATTCTTAATTTTCTTTTATATAATAATTTTACAATATTTTTAATATTTCATGCACTTTTTGTATAAATTTATTTATTTTATTGTTCAATTAATCATACTTATTTAATTTCTCTGTATTTATGTTTGGCATGATTCATTATTTATGAAATTCAGCCTTTTTCGTTCCAAGCCTGTGTCATGTCTGGTTATAAAATGCACTGTTTGACATCTTAATATAAATAAAAGTCATTGTGTGTGTGTATGTGGGTATGTTCCACTACTTCTAAACTACTGCAGCAATTTCAACCAAACTTTGCACACTCATTATTTAAGACAAGAAGAAGATTATTGTCAACTTTTCGAAGTCCAAAAGTCAATTAAACAATCAATTAATTAGAAATTAACCAAAACCATTTTTCCGTATTAACTTCGAAGCAAATTAACCCCCCCCCCCCAAAAAAAAATATATATATTTTTATACCATCTTAAAGTTCAAAATTTTATCTTTTCAATGATACCAATTTTATATCTGTGAAATGTTTTCTTCAACATTTGTTAATTTTTCAAAGTTAGTAAATTATTACAGCAGACGATTCTTAAATAAAGCAACTTTAATGATACTTTGTTGCTAGGCAACAGTGAGACTTTGAACAAATTTCTTTTTATTTCTGTAAATAGTTTAAAAAGAAGTGAAAGATCACTGTCAACTTTAAAAGGCCGAAAAGTTAATTAAATTTTTTAGATTAAAAATTAAGCAAGATTTTGCGGGGGTTTTTTGTGATATATTTTGGAAGTGTTATGTTACAATAACTATTTTTATACTATATTAAAGTTAAAAAAATAGCTTTTCAGTGACACAAATTTCATTTGTGTTCAAAATTGCTGCTCTCATTTCAATAATTAAAAAAGAATTCAATTGTGTATAAAATTCACAATTTGTAGCAATGTATTTTTTATTGTTAAAGAACAAGAATACATATGAAGAGCTGTTGCTAGAACATATAAACAAAATTCTGGAAGAATACAGAAGAAAAGTTTAAAAGCAGAAGTTTCATAATTTTTATCGGGAAGAACTATTGATCTGGTTTATTTTGATGCTTTTTATTAATGAAAATTTAACTATTTAATTAATTGACCCAAAATATTTGTCAAAATCCTTCTTATACTTCACTATTTATGAACGAAATTTGAAGTTAAAACGTTTCAGACAATAAAGGAATTTTGTATTATAATTTTCTATACAAAAATAGTTTTTTCATTAAAAATATTAGACATAAAAGTGTTTTAATCCCAAACAACGCCGGGCATAGCAGCTAGTTTTTAATATTAGCCAGTGTTAATTTTCTTCTATTGTTTCCCATTTCCTGCTTTAATTTTTTTCTGGGTAATGCATTAAAGGAGTTTTTCTTCATCTATTTAAATTTGTTTATCTATGTTTTGACAGGCTTCATATCATAAAAAAAAGCAATTAGCAGCTTATCAGCTCTTCAATATGAAAGTAAACTAATTTAAAAAGAAATTTGTTAATTTTTATAATTTATGTTTTAAATCATGAGATTATCAAATAAAGATCGCCAGCACAAATTATTTAAAAAAGTGAAATAATAAATCTTTTAAAAATTTCATTATTTTTTCTTTACAATTCATCCATTATAAGTAATTTAATGTGATGAAAAATATCTAGGGCTGTATCTTTCAAACCAAATAAGTGTACTTGCAACATGTTTGTCATTTCGGAATTGGTGTAATAATTTTGTTTATGTCTTGTATCAGAATCAAGAGGCATGTTTTGATTATGAATTATTTAAAAAATAAATATACATTACTTTTCATGATCATTTGTTAAGTTCATTATCCAGTATATATTGAAAGAAAAAATACATTTCAATATATTTTTAGAAAAGGGTAGGGAGTTCATCCTTTGACAGGTAGTAAAACTTAATTTAATTTCATTCCTTATATATGCAATATTTGTTAATTTTTTTATTGAATTTTCATTATTTTAGTATTACAGACATTATTTGCTTTTTCTTTATACTCAAAATTAATCGCCGATGTGTTTAAAGGCATGTTTCTTAAAGACATGTCATTCAACAATAAGTAATATAATTAAGATGGAGATATTTGTGACAAACTAATCTGAAATTCTGTGTATATATATAAATGCAGAAAAACAACAAAAAAGGGTGTTTTACAGTTTGGCATGCAATACTCCGTGACACTTCAGGAATGACTCTAAAAATTTATCTGATTTGCTTATTACAGTATGTTTAATCACACATTTGTTGCATTTATGTTATTAATATAGGTACCTTAAAGTATAGGTATTAAAAGCATATTATTATTTCATTTTCACCATAAATTATGAGATTTCTCTTTAAAATATCTCATATCTTCTAAACTGTTGTTAATCTAAGAAGTCAATATAATTTTTTAATATATTATAACAAGAAATGCATAACAGGCTCAAAGGAAGACCAAATCTATTTGTATTTTTTTTTTATGTGCGTTTTGGGCACTGCATATATTGTCGAACAGACTCTTACACAAAACTTTCTTGCATAATGTCATAATAATATCATGTTAATATATTTTAAAAATATTTTATGTGATACATACAGGGTTTTTTTTTTATTGTTGTAACTAAATGTTTATTTTTCATTTAACTACAGAAAAGTATATCATTAAAAAAAATTTTAAATTTCTAATCTTGAGTTTCACAAATGTAATTCTGTTGAATGTTTTATATCATTTTTTGGTAGGATATTTTTTTTTCTATTTTACTTGTATTCAGTATATGGCATACTTTTATTTTCTATTTCTCTAATGCTCTTCTAATTTTTCTAATAATAAAAGTGTTTCAATATTTTGTTGACTGCAAACAATAAAATCATTTAGTATTGCCTTATCTAAGTATATTTATAAGAATGTTACATCAAGAGTGTGATGAAATTTTATATTGCATTCTTTTTATTAAAAAAAAGTGTTTAAAATATTTTGTACAAAAAGGATGTTTTCATTTGTTTCCATCAGATACAGTTTGAATGTGAGTTTTGAATTGCATATGATTAAATGATTGTTTGTAGCATTTTAAGAATATGAAAAACAATTGTTTAGGCTAGATTTAAAAAATTCTTCGGAGATTTAGAATAATCTTCTTTTATCTTTTTTACACTTATATGATGTTTGGAATGTTTGTAAAGTTTCTGAAAATGATATTCTTCCATTCCCCCTCCTTTTTAACTGTGATTATCCACCTTCCAAGTGGCCTATTATTTTTATCTGATAAATTTCAACTCTGAGAAACAAACTTGAAATGTGAATAACCCATATTTTTCGCCATGTGATTGAATCTTTAGAATATGAACAAAATTTTGCCATTTAATTTTAAGGAAGTGTGCAAATGAATATAAATTATCTGCTTAGGAGCTGAACATTACAATATTTACAAAGCAAGAAAACAGTAGACTTGGTTCAGCTGTTTGGAATTTAAAATTTAATGCAAAAACACTTCATGGATCAATTTCTCTATAACATTGCTTTACACAGTTATTGTTTGAAGTTATTTGATCAAAATAGACTCTCTCCAAATACTTCAATAGCAGTGATTGGAAGGGGGTAGATTTGAAGATTCTAGATTTTTGAGGTTCTAAATCTTTTATGTCTGTTTATAACTTCAGGGGGAAATTTCATTATTATATTTATCTACATGTAGTTTTGTTTCATTTATCGCCCTTCATTAGTGGCGTGGACAAATCCATCTTCGGTTCATCATTAAGTGTTTCTTCTTTTGCATTAACTTCTTGTGTGACAGTGTATTAATGTTCTTTATTACTACTACATCTTTTATCTCCAAATTAACATTTTCATAATTCACAGTTTCTGCATTATTGTAGCATTACTTTTTACATTAGATTTGCCAGTTTTTATTGATTTTGTAGTTGCCATTGCTGAAGTTTTATATCCTATATCGGAGGTTCCCAACCTGTGGCACGTGTACCCCTGGGGCTATGCAAAAGAACCAGTTGGGGATACGCAAAATCAAAGTTACAATAATGCAGAAACTGTGCATTATTGTAATTTTGGCAGAAACAAGAATACATAAGAGTTTAAAAAAAGTTACAGAATTTTGTTTCTCCAAGTGAATACTTGCTATTTAATAACTATACCACTTGAGTAGTTGATTATTGCACAGTGTAATTTTTAGCTATCCTTATAAGTTAAAATAAAATTATTGCAATACTGGTTTCATTTGCTTTGGCATTGAACTAATACCATTTTAAAAATGTAACAAAATGTAAAATCAAAATTAAGTTCTGAAAATGTTATTAATTCAAATCATTTCACGCTTAAGGATTTAAGCTGCAATTTTGTACCCAATATCTACTCTCTCTTTATAAAAAGACGAGCTGAAATCTATTATGTATTTCTGAAACACATTTTAATCACAAAGATGTTTGATTTCCTTTTTGCTAATTTTTTTTGAATATTTTGTAAGAGAGAAGTCTTAATATTAATTAAGGCAAATACATTCTAGAATAATAACTTGAAAAATAAGTAATCAAATTTAAAATTAACAATCTTCATTACAAAATCTCCATCCAAACAATGAGGTTGTTTTCAAGGATCTGTTTAAATAGGGTCTGCTTGCCATGGAAGAGCCTCTTCATTCACACAAGCATACTTTAATTATATCCATACAATGTTAAATCTAGGCCAATGCAAAATCCTCCCATGTATTAGCAAGGATTCCAGATGAACGTTCTATATTTTTGTGTGCTGTATTAAACCTGTAGTTTAATATACATTTTTCAACAGGAAAACATTTTCCTGAGCATGGTCTGAGTATATGAGTTGAGAGTTCAAATCCTTCTTCAGCAACAAACATAGATGTCATTGGTTCTGTCTTTCCTGTAAACAATCCCCAAGATAGGGAGATTTTTAAAATGTTGTTTTGAAGTTTCTTGAAATCCACACATTCTTTTAAAACTAGAATCAGATAATTTTCCTTATTCACCAATGTCAACAGAAAGAAATTTGTAAGATGCTTTGTAAACTGCTGAAAGTCAAATTTTTAAAAAAATGTTTTTATAATCGCATTACAATGACAAACTAGCCTCCAGGTTTCAAAAACTTGATTTGTTTGTCCTCCATAACATCCAAAAAATGAGAAAAAGTTTCTTCATAAAATTCTTTCATAGTTTCTAGCCAGAATTGTTTACTCAATTCAGGGAAGCAGGTTGGCTTAGCATGCTCCCAAAAACTTTACAGACTTGCAGAATGATCACAGAGATCAAAAGCTCGCTTATTCTAATTTGAAATTGCAAGTTGGCTAATGATGTAACTGAAGCCAAATGTCTGAAACAAGCATTATACCACTTAAAATAGGCTATAGATAATTAAATTTAAAAAAAAAGAGAGACTGAGCAATTGACTTATTGGGCATTTTTCTGTTTTAAGTAAATTTTAATTTAACTACAAGTCTAATAAGTACCTATTTTTTAAAAATATTTATTGAGTAATAATGATGCATAATTTTATTTTTCAGTGACAGTTGCACAAAAAGAAATGGATATGTATTTGTACTTACTATACATGGGAGCTTCAAAAGAAGAGAACATAAAAAGTCGTTCAAAAGTTCTAAAGTTATTAAAAATGCAATACATATATTTTGAGGAATTGCACTTCTTTGAAACCCTGTCCAAGAAGCAGTATGGAAGAAGATGACAATAATTATTACCTAGCAGATACTGGTACAAAAGTTGAACTTGACAGGTGTGAAAATTCATCTGAATTTGAAAATCTAAAATAAGAAAGAGAGACAAAAACGAAGATGAGGAACTCATTGCAGTGATTGCAGCAGAAGTAGAATTTGCAGATGAAGACAGGCACTTTCTTCTTTCCCTTTTATCTCAAATTTGACAATTCCTGCTGAAAGGAAACTGAAATTACCACTTGCATAAATTTGGTTACTGCAGCAGCACAAGGCCCAGATAACCAACAGTGGCCATCTTATGATAGATGACTTATGCAGTAAACTTTTCATCACCGCACACAAAATATTGCATCCATTTCTTATGAAACACTACCTTGAGGAGACTTTACTGTTGATCTTGAAGTGGACCTTTCCTCGGCAATTGATTCACGTAAAGACAGTGACTGTGGTTTTAAAAACGTAAGGAACGCAATTTTAGAATTTGTGAATATTTTCAGTGATTCTGTATAAGTATCTGATGATGTTAACAGTGAAATCAAGGTTCCTAGAACATATGGCACGCAAGCAGCTAGAGAATATGTTCCTTCAAGCAATACTGAAGAATACTTCAGGCGAGTGATATTTTTTAGGGTTGCAATGAATAGTGATTTGACCAAATATTCACTTTTGCTTGTGAATAAAATATTTCTCAAATTTTAAATAAGAAAATTAAAGATTAATAAAATTTATTTTTTATTATTTGCATATTTAAAAAAAAGTTTACCCCTTGAAATATTTTTATAATATTTTAAAATATCTCAATTTGGATAATAAAATATCAGTTTGGGATTGCTTCTCAGAAATAAAAGTGTCATCATTGCAGAACATGACAATGGCAAATACAGCAGAAAACTAAGTGTATAAATTAAATTTATCAGAAGTAAATTGCTGTTTTGATAAAGAACTTCTAATAGTTAGGATGGAATGTCCATTTAATTGGTGTTGGGAAGGGGGGTTAAATGCAGAAAAATTTCCAAGATGTACAACAAAATATCTCGACTCCTGCAACCACAATATATTGCTAGATTTTATTTCCTGAGGCAGGCAATATATAGGAAACCAAATGGAACAGACTATTTCTTGAAAAAGCTGAAAAATTATTATTCTTGCCTTGTAATTTCAGGCTTTATAATGATAAGGAACATCACTAAATACTTTATGAACAATAACGACATAAAATTGAGTAAATGTTAGGAGATTTTTTGATAATAAAAAATGTATTGAAATGTAATTTTGCAGTATTCTTTTTAAAATATATTTAAAAGCACTTTTAAAAAATTATTATGAATTTATTTGGCTAAATATCTGTTTAGTATTTGGCTTTACCTAATATTCGTTGCACCCCTAATATTTGTACCTATAGTTTATAAATTTTTTTTTTCCAAAATTTGAGTTAAGGTTTAACCAAGACTTTAATGGGATTTTACCCCTGGATGGCCTTATACCATCAAAAAAATGCAATCTACAATGAAAATAATAGTATTCAAGCAGCTTAAAGTGCTGCAGTTTTTTTAAAAGTTCGTAGTTTTATTTCAAATCAGAATTCAAAAAATGCAAGCAAAATGGGAAAGTATGGTTTAGAAAGTAAAGACAATGAAATTCGTAAAGAGTGTGATAGGTCCTTCTTTCCGACTGTGGCAATTCTTCTTCAAATAAAGTTGTAAATATACGAAAAATAGTTTTTCCGCAATATCCTTCACAGTTTCCTAGATCCATACTTGTATATATTTAATAAATTAAATTTAATTAATTTGAAATTAATGATTAATTCAGTTAAGCAGGGTTCGTACTCCTCCTGAAATTCCTGAAAAACTCCTGAATTTTGCTTTTTTTTTTGTCTAAGGGCCCTGAAAACTCCTGAAAAATGTGTTTTTTATCCTGATATTTCTTTTTGTGTCCTGAAAAATTACAATCGAAGAGCAAAAGATAAAATTATGATAAAACATAAAAATATGACGTTTCCGTTTTTCCTTATTGATAGAAAGTCGCTGGAATCTGGAATTCTTACTTCTGACCTTACTTAGCGCCGAAAGAGCCTACCGTGCATGTTCCGAGTCCCCGCATCGGAAAAGTTGGAGGAATTGATATTTAGTATACTTTTTTGTCAATTTTATAAAAATTGTCCACACTACCTCCTTCTCCCCTACAATTGATTTTTTTTTTCATGTTATCTCCTGAATTTTCTGTACTGCACTCCTGAAAAAATCCTTAGAAACTCCTGAATTTTACTATCATATATACAGTATGAACCCTGGTTAAGTTATTCTTAATTTTTGAGAGTTAAAAACATGAAAAGCATTTTTTTCCACAGTGGTCCTCTCCCCTCGTAATGGATCTCTAGATCTGCCCTTGCTACCAGAGAATGCCATATTCCAAAGCAGAGCTCTTGGCAATACATGAAACTATGACCTTGACAAAACAAGTCTTGCAATAAACTTTCTTGAAAAAGAGAACTTCACTTCGATGACCAAAAACAATTATAAAGCTTATTGCATTCATTAAAAATAATAAAATTTACCATACAGAAAATATGATTTTCAAGACCTTTTTGCTAGTATCCCTCTTACTAATTTAAACGAAATATTAATGCATTATCATTATTACTTGAAGATTTGTGCCCTCCAAACATATCTCATATTCCATTTTCACAGATTTACTAACGAAAGTTATAGTAGAAAATCTCATTTACATTGGCAGAATGCTTAAGAAATTTTTTAAAAAACATGAAAAACGGAACTAACGAATCAATGACACTAACCTTAATTTAATAATCTTACTTTTAACAATTACTTTCGTTTCGTCTGAGTAAAAATACGGCAAAATCTACTAACAGAAAAAAAAATGCATTACCAAATACAAAATAAATAAATACTGAACGAAAATAATAAAGAAATAAAACTGTTAACACAGCTCAATTTATACATAAAAAGCGCCATGAATCAATTGCCACAAACTTTCGTTTTCATAAATAACTTTACCGATTCAAAAAGAAGCGGATAAAGTCATTTTACTCAAATTTATTCCAATCCAACATGAATAATAATAATAAAAAGAACTTGCAGTTCTTTGATGCCATAACAGAAATTGGATTTGCGCCTTATGGAGAACAAATGGGCGTGTTTATTTATGGGCATAGACAGATCATCTGATTCTGTTTGGCACGTAGCCAAACAAACCATGTGACAGCGTTACCGGATCAGTGAGAGACAGATCTGGGCTATTATATTAGTAATGACATTAAAAAAAAATTATTTCTCATACTGGCAAGGTATGTATATTATGTATGTACCTATTAGTTTATCAAAGGAATACAAATTGTGTATGTAAATATTTTTGTGTTATATATTTTATGTATATAAAATATAATTTTATAATATATTTTTTAAAAAATGAAAAATAATATATGAAAATAAAATGACCACAACGTATGTCATATTTTGATTAATAGAGATATTTTAATTGTATTACTGTATACATTTCTTGACTAAATATTAATTCTTTCAATTTGAAAGACCAAGATTAGATGGTTTTTTTTAAATAATGCCATTTTTGACATGTAAGTGTAAAATTTTTATTATTTTTTAGTTTCAAAATCTATTTTTGTTATAAAATCTCATGCACTATAGCAATAAAATGTTTGGGTACAATAAAATGCAATAGCGTACACAATGTAGTAGCATAAGCTCCACATAATATTTTATTTTGGGATTCAAATTTTATCTCGCACATCAAAATAAATAAATTAATTATTTTAAAGTTATATTTAAAAATGTATTTATATACTCTAGTTTTGAGGGCTTAGAAAATTATTATTAATTTTGGATTTTATTTTTTGAAATTATAAGTAAAGCTACAATTCATGAACATACATATTGATCTCAAAAGTTAATATATGTACAATAAAGAATTTATGGAAAAAATTTGCATTGGCATAGAACATCCTGAATACCATTTACAATCAATAGAACAGGTTGCAGTAATAGCTTTCAGTATTTGTGCGTTTATTGATGTCTTGTCAGCAGGCGTGGCAACAAATTAACTATGAAATAAAATTTTAGTTAGTCTAACTTTCAACAATTTTAATATTGTTTCCATGTTAAAATGCTGAAAATGATTGTAATATTGGAAATAAATAAACAACATTTATTAATATATTTTTCCCCATTGGGTAAATTGTCTTTCTTGTTGAAAATTGGAGTTTCTGCTTAGTTTAGTGACATTAATGGGTTGCAAAAATGCAAGTGGAATTTTTAGAATTATTTTTAAATGTTTTCCTTCAGAAAATTCCGATGGATATTCCTATATTACTGGTTGATTGCCTTAAAACAGCAGTTCCCAACCTATGGGCAAAGGCCCACTTGTGGGCCTTGGATGGTGTACAACGCTAGTCAAGAGTTGAAGTGAAGAAGCTTTAAAAGTCGTTCGTTGTATTTTTGCGCTTTATAAACAATATATTTTTTTTATCCTTTTACAGTAAGCTTTACTAATTGCTGACATATACGTGCATATAACATATAAATGTATTTTATGTGTGTGTTTTTTTTACTTCCATACTTAGTTGGTGGGCTGCAGAATATTTTTTATACAACAGGTGGTCCACACAACCAAAAAGGTTGGGAACCATTGCCTTAAAATATAGATAATCTGCCCCAAAAGAAACCAAACTTTTAAAATAAATTGCTAACTGCTAAGAGAAGCTTTTAATGAGAGTTGTCTCTTTCAAAGTATTCTCTATTCATACGCCATTCTCAATGTGACTTTCATTATCGGAATTGCATCTAGGAATCCTTTTTTTAAGACTGTGTGTAAGTCTCGTGTTGAGTTTTCTTCGCGCTCTTCTATTGTTTTAAGTCGACGACTTGTGCAAGATGGATTTGAAATGTGGGAATAATAGAAAGTTCAGAATCAAATCTGGAGAGTTAAGACAAGGTTTCAAAAATTATGATTCGCATTTGAATGAGACGGCACCCTCTGACTGGATGCTACACGATTCACGTTTTGCTCATTAGTCAAGAAACAAGGCACTAATTTTTGTTGTAATACAATGCGTCTGCCGATTATCAGCCAAAATCGTATGAAATGAGCTTCAGCAATCCAATAAACGATGATTTGCACAAATCGGAACACGCACTTCCTTAACGTAAGTATCGTCCATTGGCATGGAAGGGCGTCCAGTTTACGGATAATCTTATTGGATGGTTCGTCGTGGATGTCCTGCCCTGTTTGAAAAATCGCGACTTTCATAGCATAGTATAACCATTTATATACCGGCTGAAACGATCCTCTCCATAACCATAAACGAGTTATTTCCGTCCAGCCGTAACGCACGGGAAAAACATGAATGATCCGAACCCCACGACAATTAATCGGGCATTGTGGCCCCGTATTATAGTCCCCATTACGAGCAGCTCATTCGACGACCTCTCAGGTAGAGGTACAACTCGTCATCGGTAGGGGTAACCCAACCCACACCATTACTATTGTGTAGCAACGAATTCGGAAATCCTCCGCGCTTTTGCGCATGCGCCGGGCGGAGTTATTTTCATCAAAATAGGGGGAAAGTGAAGAACGGAAGGGTGATGTTTACATTTTACTGAGCGTGATCTAACAAAGAACTCCGGAAATGCGCTCATATGGCTCATTGCCTGACACCCCTTTCCGGTGTAAAATCGTCCAAAATTGGTAGTCTCGGAATCCGTTGCTGAACAGTATATTTCACTGGGAAGCGAGACTGCTTACTTATACAATGTGATCAAAAGTATCTGGATTTCACATTCGGATTTGCACTTTTTTTAGAATTTCTCCGGGAAGGCATGACCAACTTCTCTTGCACTTCGGTGAAGTAAAGAATAAGCCGTAACTGACATTTTACAGTGAAGATTCGGTCACAAGGGCATTTAGGGTACCGACCAGAAATTGATAAAGAAGGAAAAAATCTGGGCTCACCCCCATTTCACAGAAAGCCGATGACGACTTTAAAATTTCATCAGTGTTTTTTTCTTAATATGTAGGCATTTTCGTAAAAATAGCAAATATATTCTGGAAGATGTAAATGTTTTCTTTAAAAAAATCCCAAATTTTTCCGCATGGTTTTCTCTTATAACATGCAGAGTTTTCCACCAAATAAAATGAAACTTACTGAATACTTCATAATGTGTTCAAGAAGCTTTGTATCAAAATTTCAAATAAATACTTTGAATATTAGAGGAATTATGAGTATTTGTAGTAAATTATTTTTTTACTACACATGTGTGAGACGTAGCGTAATTTTTCTTTCGTGATTTCAAATCAAGATATGTAGGGCACTTATATAAAACTTCCTGTCGAATACCATTAATATTTAGAAAGATATCGGCATTGCAATAAGCAGAATTTCTGCTTCGCTCTAAGATAAACAAAATAATGAGAGATTTTTTTCCACAAATTGATATTTTTTTCACTTGGAATTTTCGAATAATTTTATGTAAGTTAATTAAGATTGAATATGCTCAATACCCAGGCATACTTATAAATAAAATTCATAACTTAAATTGCAGTTCGACGATTATTATCCGAAGATTCAAGTTTAAAAAAACTCTCGTCATTTTGTTTCTCTTAGAGGGGAGCAGAAATTCTGCTCACTGCAATGCTCATATCTTTCTAAATATTATTGGTATTCAACTTGAATTTTTATATAATACCCCTATATGTATGGCTTTGATATTATGCAAAAAAATTACTCTGCGTCTCACACATGCGCAGTAAAAATATATTTACTACAGATACTCATTCTTCCTCTAATATTCAAAGTATTTATTTCAAATTTTGATACAATACTTCTTGAACACATTGTCAAATATTCTGTAAGTTTCGTATGATTTGGTGAAAAACTCAGCATGTTATAAGCTAAAACATGCGGGAAAGTTTGGGATTTTTTAATAAATCCTTTATATCCTCCAGAATATAATTCCTATTTTTACGAAAATGCATGAACGCAATGTGCATATTAATCAAAACCGTTGATGAAAGTTGTAAATCATTATCAGTTTTCTGTGGAACGGAGTGAGCCCAGATTTTTCTCTTCTTCTTTCATTTCTAGTCGGTCTCCTAAATACCCTCGTGACCGAATCTTCGCTATAAAATGTGAGTTAGAGTGTATTCTCTGCATGGTCGAAGCTCAAGGGTCTAGCCTCCTCGGAGGAATTCTAATAAATGTGAAAATCGGAAAGTGTCCGGATACTTTTGATCATATAGTGTATTAGGCAGGTTCTCGTCCCCATATTTGAGGTGCCCCTTAAGTGGGAATAATCCCCCATAATTTTTTAGCAATGTTTCAGTAAAGGAGTTTGCGAATTTACGCAAAATTTCTCACAAACTCGCTGCTCTTCCATTTCCTAAGTGTAAAATTTCGCCAGATACGCAAAATACTGGTTCATTCTATCATTGCTAATATAATAGTCCAGATCTCTCGGTAACGCTCTGACGTCACCAACAATAAAACTCGCGCCATAGCACTGCGAGACGTTAAACAGCATTTTTTCATTGTTAGAGAAAATAAATTGCAGTAATTTTAAATTTAAAAGAGTAATTGTCGTTCTAATTTTAAATTTAATAGCTCTAAAATAGTGAAATAAAATTTGCTATCGATTGATACAAAATTTATCTCGCTATAATCAATAGTTCCCGAGAAATTTTAAATTATATTAATCATATATTTCAAATTAATTTCCGTTTTTTTAATAGAAAGTAGTAAATTACGTCAGTGGCATATCATGCGGGTGATATAGTTTGGACGCCACGATGTATCTAATTATTTAGTGCAATTGTGTGATTTAATTTGATAATATTTTTTGCTAACGTTAAAACTTACACAAAGACATCTGAAGTACAAGGAAAATTGTTAAACAACGAAAAATACTTCACACTGAATGTTCTTTACCAAGAGGTTTTTTGAATAAAGAAATATGGAAATAAAAAAAAATATTTCCTGTCATAATACATGTGTTTATTTTATTTGTTTTCAATCAATGTTAAACATTTATCTCGCATATATATCTATGTAAAAACGTCAGATTTGACGGGAAATCTCTCGAATGAAGAGGCAATTTGCATCCGTCATACCATGACGGGTGATTTTCTAGTAATAATATAACCAATTCTCTTCCTTGTTTTTTCTCGTTTAGCGATACATTACAAATTTCCCTTTATCAGTGGAAAATTTAATTCAGAAAATGAAAAGCATTCTCGACGTCTGCCTGTGTTTGATATTTTTCTTATAGCCTGCGCACTGTACATATTAATGCTGTTGCCAATATTATGAGCTGTTGGGAAAAGACAACCGACAATTTTCCCATCCACTTATGCAAATGAGAGTTGTCTATATGACGTCTGCCCTTTCGCTATTGGTTAAAAGAATGTTTGGCATGCGAATGAACGAGATGTAAAAATGATGCCTTCTCTCATTGGTTGAAAAAATGTTTGGCATGCAGATAAAACGTCAAGATGACATCAGACTTGATTTTATATTTAAAAAGTTGCTTACAATAAACTGGTCCAGATCCCACTGTTTTCAGTTTGAAAGAAGTTGATTTTTTAAAGTTAGTTTTAAGCCAGTGGTGTTGTCCGAAAATAAGCATTGCCGGAACGCTCTACCCTGGGTGACAAAAATTGTGCTGTTTTAAAGACATTTTCACAGTTTTTCTTTCTTTATTTCTCGTGGGAAAAAAAAAGCAGTACCGGCTCCACTACACCCCTGTTTTAAACGCTTCTACACTCGAATTCCGATATGAAAGATAAAGTGCGATGAAATGTAAAAGAGACCAACTGGATTTTTGTTGAAATCGTAGTTTGAAGGATTCCTTTGCTTAAATATTTCTAATTGATATGCAACAATTCAGAATGCATTTTCAGAAACCTTCCTCGTTTTGGACGAATGATTATTAAAATCCCCCCTCTCTTACCCTCTCTCTTCTCAGGGTTATCTTTCAGGATGAGAGAAAAATACCTTCTACCAGAATGTAGTCAACTCATAAGCATAACATACACATCAATCCATTGTGCCTCTTACAGGAGGGAAAAAAAAATGTCAGGAGGCTGTCCTTTTCAAGCAGCAGCTGATGTTAAAGGCGTAGGACTACTTTACTCGCGTGACTCTTTTCCATTTTTTTTTTTGTAACTTCTGTTGTTACCCTTTATCTCTAAAATAAGACATTAGTTATCTTTTTAAAATATGTAGTTACCGAAATATAGAGGATCGCGTCACCAATTCATGCGTATTTTTGCACAACTTAGTAGTCGCTGAACTACAATTCCGATTTCCATTTTTTTTTTGTAACTTCTGTTGTTACCCTTTATCTCTAAAATGAGAAATTAGTTATGTTTTTAACCTATGTAGTTACCTAGATATAGAGGATCTCCCATACAACGTTTTCCGTGGCGTTTTGGCGTGTGAATCAAATTCCTTCCTGAGACCCCAATGGGAGGAACGTAGTCCTAAGTTAAAAGACAAACCTCATAGCACGGCATGTAGTTAAATATATATCAGTGGCGAATCCAGGATTCGGTTCAGGGGGGGAGGGGGCTGAGGTCATAAAAATTTTGTATCTCCATGATGAATGTCAAACTTCATGGCGTATGTAAACCAAAACACTTAACTTTACAGACTTTACTCAACCTGACAATAAGAATCATAAAAAACAATACAATACTTTCGATAATTTAATACACAATACAAAGAAATAACTAGACAAAAAATGTCTTCGACCGCGTCAACGCTACAAGTACAAGTGGAATGACTAGAAAAGTAGGAAAATTTTTAAACCTGTCGAGCCAGAGAGCAATATTGTCACTTTAATATTATTTTTTAAAAAAGAGATATTAAGAACAAGCAGTTATAGTGATTTTAAATAAAATCAAGAATTCTGCCATAGCTCTGGGGGGGCTGCAGCCCGATAGCCCCCCCCCTGGATTCGCCACTGATATATATGGTATACGTTAACGTTTGTCATGTGGTTTTGACGTCACATGAATTGGCTCCATTATTTATGTATGCCATTTTATCTCTTTTCGGCTAATATATTTAATCAGAATATAAAATTGGTCCGAGTTTTCGTTTTAGTCATACACGTGTCTTACTAATGCAACCATGGAAGTTTCAATCTGACCCAGTATAAAGAAAAAAAGGAATGGCGACTGTGTTAGTTGATTAAAACATTAAAATTTATTAATATCGAATTCATGATACAGATAAAAACTAATTAATATTTTCCATTGCACAGAATTTTATATTCCTTAATTAATAATTGACGTTTCACATGCAGTGATTTTTGGAAGATAATTGAATGAGCAAATGCCACTGTTTTGAAGTTTTCTGAGGTTTAAGAAAATGATTTTTTTTTTAAAACTGTATAATTTGCTGAATATAAAATTGCCTTCCCTGGGTTTAAAAATCGATGTCTGGGAATTGCTCGTATAGTTTTTAAATCATTTCATTTAAAATACAATTATTTTTCGCGAAATATTATCTGGAAAATAGTTACCCTTTCTCCGAGAGGTTTAGTAAAACTTTATGAATTTTTTGAAACTCATATGTATTATAAAATACTGAGTTTTTTTTTATCAATAGACTTAAAGTGAATCGCCCACTTCATTTCGTGATTTTTTTTATTAATTTTTATTTTTGCAATGAGTTCTTATGTTTTGAAATAATAATTGGTCACATTGTTTATAAAATTCTTTTTAAATGAAAATTACTTTTATTCAATTTTCCTATAGCTCAGGGGTAAACTGTCTAAATCCAATTTTGATGATTTTATTATATTTGCATTATCCTGCTCACATTTTTGAATGAATAAAATGTCGTAGCTGTAGGTCGACCAAAAAACCACTTTCAAAAAGTAAAATACAGCATGTAAAATATACATTCCACTCTGGAAGTTCTTTTGCCTCTCCTGTAAATGTTAAAATTATTACTAATGACAGTTTATCCCTGAAGTACAGATATATGAAAAAACTGCCTGCGCCGGGCCGCATATTTACAAACCCTACCCTTATATAACTGAGGCAGTAAATCGGCCAATACCATTGGCTACGAGGTGCAGTGACGTCGTTTTCAGCTCTCGCACGTAGCGTACGGCAATCATAATAAAACAAGAATCATCCTACTTTTCTCCGTTTTCCCACAGTTAAGCACAGAAAACATTCTTCCGTGGGTTGCAATATTTTTAAAAATGAAATTATTTTTTTTAAATATCATAAAAAATAAAACATCCCACACTGTAAGAAATTATACTAATGAAAAGTCTAATGATAACAACTTGGTTTGAAGGGTATTAACTAACAGGTTAATGTTGTTGGGTTTTTTTGGCGTCATTACAGTGAAAATAGTTCATTTGATGTTTCAAAGTCAACTAATCTAACTATAATTAATGCCAAATATTAGTAAAATTATTAATTATTATTATTAAGGCCAATAATAATAAAACGAAAAAAGTATAATCGCTAGACTAAATAAAATTGCTACGTAGGTGCGTATCGTAGAACAAAATTTGCGAAATCCAAGCAACGGAAACCTAAACTAATTCAAAGTCCACATTCAATCGCTTGTTTTGTTATAATTTCCGTACGAGAGCAAAGAACGACGTCATTGGCTCTCGGCAAAGCGAGCCAATCATATTGTCCGATTTCCTGCCTCAGTTCTATCAGGGTAGGGTTTGTAAATATGCCGCCGGGCCATCTCGAATAATGGGATATTCCCGGGCGGAGAGAAGTGAGGTCATGTGAAACCGCGGGATGCATATATTTTCATATGCCCGGCTCCGTTTTTTTTCAACAAATATTGGCACTTACTTTCTCCAACAAACGTTACGAAGTGAAACACCTTAATACAAAAAAGGAAAGAAAACGATTTTTTTTCGATATTAATATATCCAAGAACATAAGCTCTCTAAAAAAGAACTACCAGCTTCATTCCGCTAAATAAATAAATGGTAATGGAAGAACACCGTATGTGAACCATTAGATTTAAAAAGGGGACTGCTGCAAACTCGAATGAAATTACTTTATTTTTACGTTTTCGATTTGATGAATGTAGTTGCATTGTTTAGTGTAAAACCTGAAATTCTGCCATTCACAGTTATGTTGCAGTATATCTTCAAAATTTCCGTATGATGTTAGAAGGGGACTTCTGCGCCGAAGAGGATCTTCAATTGACCCTCAGAAGGGCCTAAAATTAATTAACATCACTATTTTTTTTACTAAATTTTGTTTTTAAATATGAATTTTACTTTAAAAACAAACAAATTTTACATTTTGTTTTGTTTTATTAAAATTTAAATTTATTTGCAAATAAACAAATTTTGAACTTAGTTTGAGTTTAATTGATATTTCTTTTTCAACTTTGTTTATCCTTGATCTTTTAAAAATCTGAATTTAACTTAAAAACCAGCAGCTTTCGAAATTTAGATTTCTTTGCAAATAAAGACACTTTTATTTGAGTTTCGTTGATATCCCAGGTTTCATGATCATTCTCCCTGAATATTTTCTTTAAATCTAAATTTTACTTGAAAAAGAATAACTTTAAAATTTATTTGGATTCTTTTTTAAAAGTTTAAGTTTACTTTCAAATAAATTAATTTTGAATTTTATTTGAGTTTCCTTGATATTTCTAGCTTCTAATTATTTTTTCCTTGATTTTTTTTCTGTTGTAAACGAATAACTTTAAAATTCTATCTTATTTGCTCAATAGATGGCGGCACATGACTGACCGATATTTAATAATGAAAAACGTAAAAGAGCCAGAAATTTTTTTTCGTTATTTATAATTTCAAAACACGGAAGTTTGCTAAAAAAGAAAAAAATCCTTTTTATACAAATTAAAACCAGGTTTCGTTAAATAAATAAACAAAAAATTCAAGTACTTCGAAGTCAAAGTTGTCAATAAACAAAAAATGCAAGAACTTTGGATGCCAAAGCTGTGAATAGATGGCAGCACGGGGGAATCACAATCATTATTAAGTTTTTAATTAATATCCTTTTAACTAATTATAATTTTTGAATTTCAATGATTGAAATTGATTCCTTGGATTATTTCCTGCCTTTTGGTACTTTATGCTTGTATTAGGATTCAGTGGTTCGTGAGAAGATAGCCGGACATAGATAGATACATACCTTTGTTGACGTTCGGATTTTAATAGAATAGATCAGCGTTTCCCAACCTCTTTGGTTGTGATGACCACCTGTTGTGTATAAAATGTTTTGAGGCCCACAAACTAAATATACAAATAAAAATGACAGACACATATAATATATATATGCATATTATATATATTATATGCACGTATATGTCAGTAATTAATGAAACCTAGTGTAAAAGGTTTAAAAATATAATTTTTATAAAATAAAACACTTTATTGTTATTATTTAGCTGTCGCATTGTAAGAAAACTCAAAAACAAGTAGCCAAGATTTAAAATTAAAAAGAAAAACTCAATGGTACATTTAACATTGTTTGTCCCCCACGAGAGAGTGAATATCTAGATTAAAATTTGACAGTTTCAGCCTCAAGTCACAAGAAAGTGACTTGGGGCTGAAACTTTATTACAGAATTTTTATTACAGAATTTTATTACTGAACTTTATTACATTAGTACAGAAGCAAACTGTATGTAGAAACATTCAGTTTGTTTCTGTACTTCTGTATTTTTTTCAAAAAAACTAAAGTTGATAAAGCACATTTACACATATAGATGGTAGAGAATATCATCAAGTGTCTCAGTGAAAGTTTGGCAATTGTTGGATATTGTTGCAAAACATTTATCCAAAACGGGACCAATGATGTTGTTCTGAAAAACGATTTTAGAATCTGGTCAATAATCACGATAGTTCAGTTAAAGAGTCTTCTTCATTTGATGGTACTTTCACTTTCTTTATGTAGTGGTGACTGCGACTCTTGACAGGCGTTCCGCGCCCCAATAACACCCTATCCGAGGCCCACAGGTTGGAAACCACTGGGATAGATGATTTGCAGTCTACGACATTCTTATGTAATAAGAATTCAGTGCAGATTTTAGTAGGAGAACTATGAAATAATTTTAAATGCAGGAAACTTGCCAGCGCGCTGACTGTAGCCTATCTCACAGGCCTGCATATCGATTAAAAGAATTCCTAAAAATTAACAATCGATACCGTAATCAAAAGGCGGGTATTTTCTCTATATTGAAGTGATATATATATATATATATATATATATATATATATATATATATATATATATATATATATATATATATATATATATATATATATATATATATATATATATATCAATATCATGAAAGTCAAAAAATATTAAAATAAAATGGAGAGACTGTAGTAAATAGGTAAAAGCGTATAGATGCTCATCAGGGTAAGTAAAATCTATACGAACCGTTAAAATTAGTGAAATCATAATGTTTTCTGCGAACAGTGTTGGCATATAGCTAAAAAACACTGTCCTTTACCCCGAACATTATGATAAACCAAGAATTTGAATGAAATACAAATAAAAGAAATGAAATTACTAACCTAAAACTGAGAGATGCTACTAACGGGAGACGCGACAAAGGGAATAACTGAACGCGTCATGTAGTGACCGGATGTTTACGAAGATATCAAGTTACTTCTGAGGTTGGGGGAGTTTCGATGAAGATTAGGAAATCGATGGAAAAAAAGGATGAAGGCGAACTACTTTGAGGAAACGATGAAGATTAAAGAAATGACGAAAAAAAGAAAGGAGTGTATTTAAAAATTACTGTGTAATATAAGGTGTATATAAAAATTAAGGGATGATGATAAAAAGGAAAGGAGTGTGTTTAAAAATTAAGGTGTAAATAAAAATTAAGGTGTAAATAAAAAGGAAAGGAGTGTATTTAAAAATTAAGGTGTAAATAAAATTAATGAAAGATGATAAGAAAGGAAATGAGTGTATTTAAAAATAGTGTAACTAGTGTAGTTAAAAATTAAGGTGGAAACGGTAAGTGTTAAATAATCTTTGAATTTGAAATCCGTTAATAAACGACTTAAAGATGCGTTTTCGAGGTAATCACATTAGACCTGTCTGGCTTGAGAGACCCTACCACAGTATTAGAACTGCGCCAGCATAGCTCTAATATGCAATCCTGTACTTACATCTTAAAGCCATTAATTAAAGGTTCGTAGAAGGAGGTAGGAATTTCATTACTATTAAGGTTATTTATAAGGTGTTGAATTTGTTTCTTGATTGAATTTTTATCGCTGCAGGTTTTGTTAATTCTTATGAGTTGATTAATGATAGTGTTTTTGTAGATTTTAGAAGATATATTAGAGTTCCAAAAAATATATCTATTGACATTGAATTTAAACTCGTTTCTTTTGTCATAAATATCAATTTTTAAAGTATTTTGATTTTCAATAATTAAGTCCAGAAAAATAACTGGATCTTGATAGCTATTGGTTTGTATTAATTTAAGTTCATTTGGATATAGAGTATTTTTAGTTGTATTGAAATCTTTATGGTTAAAAATAATGAGGTCATCAATGAATCTAAAGACTGAATTCGAATTAATAGCGATATTCCGTTCAAAAAAGTGTAGAAATAAATTGGCAAGAAGAGAAGAATAGTTGGTCCCTTGTGGGATGCCTTTAATTTGCTGAAAGATATTTTCCCCGTTGAAAATAAAGTTATTGTAAATACAGTAATTTGTAAGATCTTTCCACAATGTTATTGGGATGTTAAGTAAGTTTTTTAGGTCGTAGAAATAGTTCATTAAGACTTCTTGTAGTTTATCTAATGGGATGCTTGTGAAGAAGTCTTGAAAATCATAGGTTTCTATTGTATCTATTTTATTATTTTTAAGGAATTCGATAACTTTATTATTGTTTTTAATTATCCAGGTAAAATTTTCGTCTTCAATTTCGTCTTTATTTTGTATATGTTGCTTTTACATTTCTGCTATGTTTGTTTCGTATTTGTTATATATATATATATATATATATATATATATATATATATTTGTTTTATTTGAAATGGTAATTTGAGATACTCTAAACTAATATATCAGATCATTTTGTGTAGGAAATCTAAACCAAAATTTATCATAATTTTCCATTAAAAATGATTAGTTACACAAAAGTAAGGTTGTTTTTAGGCTTGTGATAAATTATTAAGATATTGTTGTATAATAAAAGTTTATGCAATTATTTATGTCCTGATTACGAGACTGCAATTACTCAAGCCATGCTCTTGTGTATTTCCAACCAACATAGGCTGGAATGGTAATTTGAGATACTCTAAACTAATATATCAGATCATTTTGTGTAGGAAATCTAAACCAAAATTTAGCATAATTTTCCATTAAAAATGATTAGTTACACAAAACTAAGTTTGTTTTAGGCTTGTGATAAATTATTAAGATATTGTTGCGTAATAAAAGTTTATGCAATTATTTTTGTCCTGATTACGAGACTGCATTTACTTAAGCCATGCTCTCGTGTATTGCCAACCAACATAAGCTGATATAACTTTATTTCAATGTCATTTATCTTATCCATAATCACCATCTTAAAATGCAATTATAGTTTCAATCAAGTTATTCCTAACTGTAAGAGATAAAAAAAAATTTTAGGGACTTAAAATTTTATCAACAAAAGTCTGTAAAAAGCATGGATTTAAACAAAATAATATAACTAATCATATTCTGAAACATATCAATGATAAATATCTCAAAAGTTTTCCTTCTGGGTAAAGCCATCCACAAGTGGTTGTAGGTAAGTCCATCTGTAAGTTAAGAGACCGTTTCTAACAGGTATAAAAATTATACTTGCCTGTTTCCACCGTCTTCTTAATCATCTTTCCCAAGTGAAAGAATATCATTTAGAAGAAAATTCAACCTGATGCGTGTTAACACTCTGACTCCTAAGCCGGCCGTAACCGGCCATGCAACTCCAATACTAGTGGGGCGTATTTCGGCCGGTTGCTGTTCCGAAATGGGGGAGAAGGCAGTCGGGCGAGTGGTCATTAAAGGGAGCTTTAAGGGAGAAATTAGAGATGAAAGGCCTGTCATTCATATCTCCCACCACCCGTAGTGAGGAG
>BGPR01001013.1:149193-159835 GCA_013235015.1 Araneus ventricosus | reverse complement strand
ACAAGACCGTTTCTAGTCAGAGGGTTGACCTCATAGTGTCGAGCTGGGGAGGATCTTACATTTTCACTGCGGAACAGTTGACTGTCTGTTGCAGTGGTGGCGAACCTATGACCCGCGGGTCAGACAGGCCCGTTTCTAGATGTGCAGCCGCCATCGTGCCACTTAATTCCAGCCGCCCCCTCACTCTATAACACCTTCAATCATTTTCTAAACCAGTGTATTTAAAATTAAAAATGTTCGCAATTTCTTTAATGTGAAAATAAGTTTTAAAAAACTTCTTAGCAGATAGAAAAAAAATCTGACTGATGTATTTAACGAATCAGCGACAAGTTTCATTAATTTATCAGTAAAATTTCTAATCTAAAGCAAGTGTCTATTATAGCCTTAATTTTCTTGAAAAAGACTCGCCTCTGATTCTCGCAAAAACAAAATTTAGCAGAAGTCTATTTCTTCATATTACATCTGTAAAAGATATTAATAAGAAAACGAAATGTGAATATGCTTACATAGTGAAACAGATTGAAAAGTAAACGTTACATGCATTATAATTGTTCCACTAAGTTAAATATTAAATTAAAATTCCACTCTCCTCACTTTCTTGCTTGCAAGTTAGTCATTAATGCCATCTAAGTTAATTTCTTCTGTCAAATCTTTCTCTATTGCAATTAAAGCTAAATTACTCAATCTCTCATGACACATCGGCGGTTTAAGTAAGATTTCATTATTTTTAATTTAGAGAAACTTCACATATTTTGCACTGTCTTTTCTGAAGCAAAATATTTATGTCGAGTAAATTTTTCAAAAGTATTAAATATTACAATTATGAATTTAAAAGCTTTGTAAATTATTTCTCAATAGCAACACCTACTTAAATTATAATTTTAGTTAGAAATTAATTCATATTTGAATGAAGTATTTCAATTTTTTTTTTTAATCTCATGTCAAGACTTTGCTTAAATCCGAAAAAAATTGCGATTGTTCACAAACAACCTCCATCAGTTTTCTAATTCCACTGCATTGTAGCGCTCAATATTTAAGTTATTTCGCATTTTCTTTTTTGAGATGATTACCACAAGATAGAGATGGCATCTGTTCGAACCATAGTAAGCCTTTTATTTATTCTATCATTTATTATTATACATTTAAAAATGGATTTTATCTCAGTGCATTCAGAGTAGGCAAAACTAAATTTTAGGAAAATATCATTTGTATAATATTTCCATAGAGCAATAAAAATTTCAATCCTTTATACACTGTGTCCGTAAAGTCATGGTGCACTATTGACCGGTCACAGGAAAGCAACGAAACAAGATAAGACAGGTAATATCTTCACCAAATAAAAGGAAAACTCTCCAGGTTTGCATACCTGTTCAGCGCAGTTCGATGTGGGCTCCATTTGTTGCCCTGCACACATCTAAACGATAGTCCAGTTCTTCCTACGCACGGGTAAGGATGTCTGGTGTAACAGAGTGAATAACGTCCGTGATTCTCTGTTCTAAATGATTAATGTCGTTGATACGTTCACTGTACACATGTTGCTTCTCATAACCCCACAAGTAAAAGTCTAATGGCGTTATGTCCGGGGATTGTGGTGGCCATGCCATGACAGCACCCCTGCCTATCCACAGCTGAGGGAATGTTGTATCCAGAAACTCACGGACAATGTTGCCGTAGTGTGGAGGAACGCCGTCCTGTTGAAAGGTGACACCTTCTGGAAATTGTGGAATTGCATACAATTGCAACATATCAAGGTAGATGTTTGACGTCACAATCGGCTCTGCACGTTGCGTGGTGTTGCGTCATCACCTGCGCGCTCACGCCGTTGCACTACAGACACTCTTTGGGATACTGTCCAATGTAGCGCAAGTTTCAACCTTTCGTTTCGTTTCTATTCACAACAAGCGTTCATAACTGCACCATGACTTTACGGACACACGGTACTGTACAATTAAAAATTTATTTTGTAACTTAACATGCTACTTTATTCGACTATTAGAACGTATCATAAACACTGAAATAGATATTTAAAAATTGACCATTATTTGTGAAAGTTTAACCATTTACGGAACCGCTTCTCGGCAGAAGCTCCGGACCGCGTAAAAACACTTAAATAATTACTAATATATTAGACGAGATCTGTCTCTCTGTAATGTTCTGACGTCCCTAACAATAAAACTCGCGCTACAGCACTGTGAGACGTTAAACAACATTATTTCAATGTTAGAGAACCTAATCGAATCCAAAAAAGAAATACAGAAGAAGTAAACAACAGCGATAACAATACACCTTCTGCGGGCCAACGCAGCAGCATCCAGTGATTGCATCAACAATATTGTCCATAATTAACTAACGAATTACTGCAGAATCAAACAACAAAAAAATCATGCTTCAATAATAAAAACAATTAAAACTCATAAAAGAAAATAATTAGAATGGAAGAATTGGAGGAGAACTCGAATGGCGAACGTTTTCAAATTTATTCATATTAGAACTCCGATGGCGAGTGGCCTTTGAAAACATTCGCCATTCGAGTTCTCCTCCATTTCTTCCATTCTAATTATTTTCTTTTATGTGTTTTAATTGTTTTTATTATTGAAGCATGATTTTTTTGTTGTTTGATTAGTAATTCGTTAGTTAATTATGGACAATAATGTTGACTAGAAAATCCCCCGTCATGGTTTGACGGGTGCAACTTGTCTCTTCATTCGAGAGATTTCCCGTCAAATTTGACGTGTTTAAATAGATATATATATATATACGAGAGAAACGTTTAACATTGATTGAAAACAAATAAAATAATCATATGTTTTATGACATGAAATATTTTTTTTATTTACATATTTCTTTAATCAAAAAATCATCGTGGCATCCGAAAAATTCATCTTGGTATCCATCCGTGAAATTCATCGTGGCATCCAAACTACACTGGCATACAAAAGTTAAGGAACATTTCGTAAAATGCGAAAAATTTGCAATTAATACGAAAACTATGTTCCGAAATCAGTTCTGGAGAATCGTATGACTTTCAATAGAGTATCATATACATATTACAGTGAAGATTCGGTCACGAGGGCAATTAGGGGGGACCACCAGAAAGGGATGAATGCGAAAATGGAGTTTCACCCATCCTGTTTCACAGGAAGCTGATAACGAGATGTAACTTTTATCAATGGTTATGGTTTAATGTGCATAATATTTACATGCATTTTCGTAAGCATAGCACAAATATTCGGGAAGATATAAATGTTTCTTTAAAAAATCCCAAATTTTTTCCGCATCTGTTTTGCTTATAACATGCAGAGTTTTCATTCAAATTATTCGAAATTTGCAGAACACTTGACAATATGTTACAGAAGTATTGTATTGAACTTTGAAGTAAAGACGTCGAATATTACAGAAAGTATGAGTGTTTGTACTAAATAATTTTTTACTGCGGATGTGCGAAACGCACAGCGGAATTTTTCTTTCATAACTTCAATACCAGATGTATAGAGCAACTTTTAAAAAAATTCCAGTTGAATCCCTTCAGAAAGCTGTCGGCATTTCAGTGAGGTGAATTTCAATTTCTCTTTAAGGGAAGCTAAACGATGAGGATTCTTGCACAAACTGATATTTTTTAAATTTGGATCTAAAAAATCTAATTATCTAAATTTAAAATTTTAAATCGAAGAGTAACCTTGAATTTTAGTAAAATTGAATATCCTGAATGCCATGGAAACTTATAAATTAAATACATTATTTAAATTGCATTTTCTCGAATACCATTCGAAGATTAAAGTTTAAAAAATATCAGTTTGTGCAAGAACCCTCCTCGTTTAGCTTCTCTTAAAGAGAAACTGAAATTCACCTCACTGAAATGCCGACAGCTTTCTGAAGGGATTCAACTGGAATTTTTTAAAAAGTTGCTCTATACATCTGGTATTGAAGTTATGAAAGAAAAATTCCTCTGTGCGTTTCGCACATCCGCAGTAAAAAATTATTTAGTACAAACACTCATACTTTCTGTAATATTCGACGTCTTTACTTCAAAGTTCAATACAATACTTCTGTAACATATTGTCAAGTGTTCTGCAAATTTCGAATAATTTGAATGAAAACTCTGCATGTTATAAGCAAAACAGATGCGAAAAAATTTGGGATTTTTTAAAGAAACATTTATATCTTCCCGAATATTTGTGCTATGCTTACGAAAATGCATGCAAATATTATGCACATTAAACCATAACCATTGATAAAAGTTACATCTCGTTATCAGCTTTCTGTGAAACAGGATGGGTGAAACTCCATTTTCGCATTCATCCCTTTCTGGTGGTCCCCCTAATTGCACTCGTGACCGAATCTTCACTGTATATGTATATGATACTCTATTGAAAGTCATACGATTCTCCAGAACTGATTTCGGAACATAGTTTTTGTATTAATTGCAAATTTCTTGCATTTTACGAAATGTTCCTTAACTTTTGTATGCCAGTGTATATCACGCGCATGATATACCACTGACGTAATTTACTACTTTCTATTAAAAAACGGAAATTAATTTGAAATATATGATTAATATAATTTAAAATTTCTCGGGAACTATTGATCATAGCGAGATAAATTTTATATCAATGTATAGTAAATTTTATTTCGCTATTTTAGAGCTGTTAAATTTGAAATTTGAACGACAATTCTTTTAAATTTAAAATTATTGAAATTTAGGTTCTCCAACAATGAAATAATGCTGTTTGACGTCTGTGGCGCGAGTTTAGTTTTTGGTGACGTCAGAGCGTTACTGAGAGATCTGTGCTATTTTATTAGTAATGCAGTCACTGGATGCTGCTGCATTGGCGCGCAAAAGGTGTATTGCTATCGCTATTGTTTACTTCTTCTGTATTTTTTTCTTTTTTGTATTCGATTATCTGTATTTTGTATTTTATTGGAAATTGCAGCATTTGCGCCATTCTGTCTAATACAAAAGTTTAATTATTTTTTTAATTTTTATACCTTTTGTTAAATTATTTTAATTGTAATTGTTACAGAACCTAAATTAGAGTAATTTTAAATTTAAAAGAGCGATTGTCGTTCTAATTTCAAATTTAATAGCTCTAAAATAGCGAAATAAAGTTTTCTATAATTTTCTATCGATTGATATAAAATTTATCTCGCTATGATCAATAGTTCCCGAGAAATTTTAAATTATATAAATCATATATTTCAAAGTAATTTTCGTTTTTTAATAGAAAGTAGTAAATTGCGTCAAACTATATCATGCGCGTGATATGGTTTGGACGCAACGACGCATCTGATTATTTATTGCAATCGTGATGATATAATTTGATAATATTTTTTGGCAACGTTTGGCAAACAGAGAAGTGCTTTGATTTGATTAGAATTTCGAAAAATAATTCCTTTGAAATTTTAACTTTTCACTTACGTTTTACAAGCTGAGAATTTCATGGTTATTGAATTATAATAAAATCGTTAAACAACGAAAAATGCTTCACACGGAATGTTGTTTACCAAGAGGTTTTTTTGAATAAAGAAACATGTAAATAATATGCAAATAAAAAATATTTTCTGTCGTAAAACATACGTATATTTTATTTGATTTTCTAGTATGATAATAAAATATTAGAAGTAGTGTAATTCTAGACACGAAAGTGGTTAATATTAATGTCGTATTTTCAAGTGACAACTTTTGTTGACATGTACTATTATTATAAAACTGCATAACTTATTGTGAACGTGCCGAGAAAAAGGCGTAAAAAGGATGGTGGTACAAAATATGTACCAGCAGAGTTGAAACAATTGAAATGAACCACAGCTACAGATATTTGACTGCTGAATTATTAATGTTAATTCTACGCCTGATTTACTAATAAAAAATCCTTAATGTTCTTAAAAATTTCAAATGTTCAATAACTTTTTGTCTGAAAAGAACATTCTTAAAAACTACAATTTGGGCTTTTAACAAGAAAAGTTGAAATTTATCTTTAAAATTCCTATGATTAAAAATATCAAAATCCGTCTTACACTGCAATGAATGTCACAGTTTCATTGCTGCTATATTGACACGAATATTGATAATAAATTAGTTTTGACTGACTGAATGACTCTTTCATTAAAATGTTTCCTTTTAAAAATGATTCAGTGAATTAATACTACGCTTCTAATTAATATATGTCTAAGGATGATAATTTGATGATAATTAAGATAACAAATTTCTTTTTGTGACTCAATTTTAACTCAAATTTATCAAGGGATTTGTTTTATTTGACATTCTTTTTATTTAATCCAAGAAATCGTTTGATATTAAAACATTATAAAACTATAGAATTTTTTGCAATTTAATTATTTTTGGCCGCATTAATAATAATCCTTATTTATGAGTGGATTTGTGCTTTTTTAACCGTATATTTATTTATTTCAAGTCATTAATTTTCACTTTTTAATGTCAAATATGGAAATATTATGAATTTAAAATAATATTGTTTTGAGAAATCAAAAGGAATAAAAACAGTGTCAAATATTTCTATTTAAAATATTATTTTTAATCGATTAATTCATTTTCTTATTTGACGTAATTTATTTTCACAATCGTTTGCAATTCTGCTCATAAAATTGATCACTGAAAGTCAAGAAGGAACTCTTTGATTCAATTGAATTTATTATCGTCTGTCAAAGTAACAGCTATCGTTCGGACACTTCGCACTCACTCAATTATGATCGAACCCCGGTGTTTGCAGCTAAAGCGCCACCTGTCGGCCAAATAGGTAGCGTAATGTGAACGCATTTGATGGGATTCGGCACTGGTCAGGTGTTGGGAACGGTTTCACCTGCCAGGGATGATCGAAAAACACTGAAAAATCGTTTGATGATCGTATTTCGGAATCATCAAAAGATGAATGTAAGGGGAAAGAATTCTGTTAAAGATAATGTATCTTAGTGGAATGTTTTGAGACAAAGCGGGGAAATATACGTAAGTTTTCTTTATTATTATTATCCATTTTATTATTTTTTCAATGAGAAAGCAAATGTTGTTAATATTTAATGATTTTGTTTCAATATTATTATTGATTGCTGCAAATCGAAGTTATCTTTTGTTTTAAAATAAGAGATAATTTCTTTCAAATTTTTTAAATTTAGAAAATGTACGTATTTTAAGGATAAAAAAAAGGACAAATTACTTGATATAAATAGCACCAAATTCTAAATGAATTAATATTCATTTTTTGCATATTTACTATTTAGAATGAAATACAATAAAGAATTTTGTAATATTTTAAAAATAGTTCGATACATCATCTATTTTTTTCTATTTTACAAAATATAAAGTATATTCTGCAAGATTTGGATAATTTGATTTGTTAATTCGAGGGCAACATAAAATGCTGAACAATACAGAATGCCTTAATCTATACCGGCATAGAATAGACATATGGTGAAATTAATCGGCTTACAGTTCCCGTAACAAGTGATCAGACGTATTTACAAAAGGATAATGGCCATAAGGGGAGCATATAGGGGATAGGTGAAAATATTTCGAGTAATATTTTGTGGTATGGAATTGCAATACATGAAATTTCGAAATATTTGTTATCTTTTCACTCTTGATCAGAATGGTAGCATCATTTCTTGATATTTGATAAAAAATACTTTCTGAGCATTGAATAAATAGAAAATTATTGTATAGATGTGTGTAAAACAATTTTTAAAATGAGTACCCTGTAGTACAAATATATTGTACAATATTTTTTATAATATAATTCAACATCAATGATATTGATTAATATAGTAACAATACCGTAGGGTATACTCTGATACTTGGATAAACATGCACGTTAGATGGTATGAAACGTTTTACAAACATCAAATTTTTATAATAAATCCTGAAAATCTTATCTAAAACTGTTGTTTGGTTATTAAATTATTAATAATTAAATTGTTGGGTTATTAAATAATTAAATTACAAAAGTGCAAAAAGAAAATTATTTTATAAGTATTATTTAGTAAATATTTTTCAATTGATGTTCATTAATATTTTGCATGTTAAAATACAAAGGCTTAATATTGCAGCTGATATTTTATGTTTCGATTGTTATATTGATTCTTTATTCTCTATGCGAAGTAAAAAATTAATAGTTTCGAGTTTTAATAAATTTCATAAATAAATTAAATGTATAAAGCTATATTCCTAGTAATAATTAATTAATTAATAAAAAATAGTAAATTGATAAATTTATTAGGCTTTAAATTATAGAAATACATTATTGTAAAATTGCTGTAAATAATTTTTTAGGGGTTAAATGTTAATTTTTGAAATTTAATAAATTTTTAATGTATAATTTATTAAATTAAGTTAATCATTCTATTAATGATAATAATGAATAATAAATTTGATAATTAAAAATTTATTAACTAAATACATGATGAAGTATATATTCCTAGATATTTCTCCTTAGTAGATAATTATTTTTATCAATGGATTTGAATATTTTAAAATTTCAAATATGTTATCATGTATGATTTTCTGATTTTAACATTAGAGGCATAATAATTAAATTTAATGATATGTAATGACTTATTGGGCTAATGCATAAGATCAGTTTCGATGGAAAATGGATCACTCTCGTTGAAAGCCCGACCTCGAAAATCCAGATTCATAAAATCCGGAAACCTCCGAAAACCGGACTATTTTTTTTCAATTCAGAGAAAAAAATTAGCTAAATAAATTTTAAACTAGAACGCTTGAGTCAAGATGCGGAAATTGCAGTCATTCTATTCATTTTTAAACTACTATTATTTTTTTCATCCTTGTATCAATTTTTAATGTCTTTTTATGTTTTTATTGTTTAAAACGTGTTTTTATCTGGACTGTTGGATTTGACGTCAACGTGTAAATCAGCATACGTCTCGATTAGTTGCGCATGCGTAAACGTCAGAAGCGTTACCAAGGCAACCATTTGCCGTTGCCTTGCGACTCCCGGGTCTGTTCTGAAGACGTCTGCACATGCGTGCTTAATTGTGACGTAACTTATCTACACGGTGACATCAGAACTTTGGCATCTCTATTGCTTTAAGTAAGATATCTAAAATCTGGAAATTTCCAAAATCCGGACCTCCCAAACCCCCCGAGTAGTCCGGATTTTCGAGGTTGTGCTGTACAATGTATGGAACTAGTAGATCGATTGTGCTACCTAAAGCCGTTGGTTATTAGCATACAACGGTAGGATTTTATTGAATACGAATAGGATTGTTTTTTATCTCTTCCTCGTATGCAACAAGAATGTGGGCCAATTCCCACTGAAGAGTGTTATTAGTTGTAATGCAAAAACATGTGTTGTTATGTTGCAACATCGACTGCAAACTTGCAATGGCTATCTATTTTGTTATCTATTTTCTCCGAATTGTCCCATTTTTACAAGTTGTTTTCCACTTTTTAATATTATTGAATAATTGTAATGCCCATTCTAGTTGATATTGACAAAAGATTTATAAACATGCAGTTGTCAAAGGACTAATATAACATTTCCGAAAATATATTTTTACCTCTATCAATCTTCTGTAACATGCGATAAATTATTTTTAATTAATTTTTGTCTCAATTTCATAAACCAAATTTATAGGTATATATTACTGTAAAATGACACAAGTAATAAGTTTGTTCACTGTATTTTTGATAGTACAAAAAAACTCTACACAGTTGTTTTTCAGTATAAAATATCTTGATAGTCACTTTATGTGATAAAACTCTCTATGTCTGAAAACAACAGAAGCAAAACAGTAACTAAAACGGGGATAAAATATAATATTAACTACACATAACTAAAAGTTAATTTTAAAAATGTATACATCAATCCAAAAACTTGAAGGAAGAATTTGCACCCAAATTTCCATACGTGATTTAAATTTCACAATTGTTATATGAATTTTCATTTAATAAGCAAAAAAAAAATGTTGCATATTTAAAAAAAATGTATGCAATTACTAAGTCTCTATATATCTCTGTGTGAATAAATGTATCGCTATATGTAAGATCTCTATGTAGATATGTAATGTGTAAAATATCTGGATACAAAATTTATTTGTTGTACTTAACATGCTAAATAATTAGTCTTTATTTAGTCTGAAAGCACAATATGTTAACAAAACTTGTACATTAGAATTAATGCCGAACTAGAAGTTCCTACCTGGAACTGATTTGGGAACTTTAAGTACAATAGAATTTCTGGAATCCGAACCCGAGAAATTCGAAATTTCGGATAATCCGAACATCTTTTTTTATTTTCTGAAAACTTTTTACTGAAAAATGAAAGAAAAATAATAATTGCAAATCAGAAACAAAGCTGATGTCTATTCCTAATTTAAAAGAAGTATTCGAATTGGTCTTTAAGAATGAATCTAGCACCTTAATTAGAAGAAACGAACTAATATAATCTTCTTTTTACCCTCAACTTGTTTGCCGCTTTCCCTACGCCTTCATAGAGCACCCAGAGTCAATACTCTACTGTATTTGGTATATCAAGAGTCTTTTACCGAATTTCTACTGTATATCAACTTTGGCCTCGACATTTCGAAATATAATTTAATACTGCTGACTGCACTCAGACCTCTCTCGTTCTTCCTTTTTATTTCTTCATAAATATTCCATAAATTCTCA
>BGPR01001013.1:137928-148283 GCA_013235015.1 Araneus ventricosus | reverse complement strand
ATAATAATAATAATAATAATAATAATAATAATAATAATAATAATAATAATAATAATAATAATAATAATACATAATAATAATAATAATACATAATAATAATAATAATACATAAGATATAGGAACAAGATGGTTCGCTAATGATTGTTCAAGTTAATTTTTTGCATCACGCTATTGATTAATAATTTAACACGTTCGCAGATGTGAATGCTGTGACATTAATTTTTATTATGATGCATAATGACATGAATGCTATAAAGTTTATAAGCCACAATTATTATTCACTTTAAAGTAATGGCTAACTGGTTCATTGAGTATTTTAGTTTTTTTCCACTTCTTTTCTTTCGATTCTTTTATGTTCGCGAACGTGTTAGGAGAATATTGTAAAAGGAGCCAATATTCACTACAATTACATTAAAATTATTGTAATCAACAGTTTTTCCAAGTAACAAAAGTGACAAATCAAATTTCTAGTGATTCTTTTTACTTTGTCTTAAGCTGGACATTCACGAGCGCTCCGTTCCACACTATTTGGAGCGCCTCGAATCACATCGTTCCAATTTTCAGCCCATCCATTTAGGTCAGAGGTTCCCAACGTCGTAAGTGTACCCTGGGGGATACGCGAATGAATATTTGGAGGTACTCGAAATCAAAGTTGTTAATGGTGGAAATAAGAGAACGGAAGAGATGTAAAAAAGTTAGAGAATTTTGTTTCTCCAAGTGAATGCTTATTATTTAATAACTATACCACTTAGCCCTTTATAAGGGGCCGTTCAAATTTTACGTAAGCACGTTTTTGGTACATTCCCCTTGTCAGCAAAAATAAGCAAATCCAAACCCTCTTATAATTACGTAAAGCCACCCGACGTTCTTTTTTTTTAAATGTATAATAAATAATCAATTTTAAAATTTTAGGACTTAATTCAAATAAAAACTCTTAACTTTAAAATGAAAAAAAAAATGTGAGTTAATTTCCTTACAATTTCAAGTTTAAGTTGCAAAAATCAAGTTTAATTTTCTTTTGCCAAATTTAACTTTTTTTTCAAATTTAATTTCACTTTCAATTAAATTATTTGTGCAAGTTACAAGAGATTTTCGGAAATAAAGTGATTTTAATGTCTTACGTAAGCATCTCTCATACTCCCCCTCCCCCCTTGTCAGCAAAAATAGGCAAATCGCAAACCCCCTCCCCTCCCTTGGGTGCTTACGTAATATTTGAACGGCCCCTAAGGACATTTTTTTCTAGTTGTGGTATAATAAAATAACTTTGGCAGCGAGATTAATTTAAGAAAATAAATTCATTTAGCTTATGGGATGACATTATTTTTTGATAATTAAGTTAATTAATTAATAATTAATTACCAAGTCAAGACACATCGTTATGGTTTGAGATAAGAAATTAGAACATCCAGGTTTTTGTTTCATCGAAAAATTTGGTTGAGAACTTACGCGAACCTTAAAAATTGCATTTAAAAATTGATGAATTTGGTGAGAACTTACGCCAAGCTTAAGAAATGCATTTAAAAATTGATGAATTTGGTGGGAAGTATATTCCCAGCGCCTTAGAAAGAGTTAGTTGATTTTTACTAAGTGTAATTTTCAGCTACCCTTATAAGTTAAAACGAAATAACTACAATACTGGTTTCATTTGCTTTGGCGTTGAACTAATACTATTGTAAAAATGGAATAAAATATAAAATCAGAAATAAGTTCTGCAAATGTTATTAATTCGAATCATTTCACTTTTAAGCTAACTTAAGCTAACCTAGGTAAGATTAGATCTAAGATAGGTGCACGCATCTATTTGTCTTGTTTACATTATAACACGTTTGGTAAAGCGTCCTCCTTTGTTCCACAAATGTTATTAGAGGTAAGATTTTAAGCCCTTCTTTTCATACTTTATTTAAAGGACTGTCTTTAATTTCTTCTTTGCGGATAAATGTTTTTCTTTCCAATACTTTCCGGATTTGGTTCAAGCCAAAAGAGGATATTAAATATCAGACCTTAAAGTCTTTTTCCTCTACAGAAAACCTATTCCATTTTTGAATCTGCATGGATGTCTGGCCTCTGATGAAGTCATCCACCAGATTCTTACTTCTTGTCGTTGTCTGCTATTATTTTTTATTCTTCCACATTTATAACTCCCTTTATTAATATTTTTATTTATTTAAGCTAACCTTAACATTATTGATAAAAACTTCTTTGCATAGACGGATGATTGCGGAGGGAGGGGTTGGATAAGAGAGTAGGGGGTACGCGAAAACCAAAAAGAATAATCAAGGGGTACGCGAGGGAAAAAAGGGTTGGGAATCCCTGATTTAGGTGGATCACTTTAGGTAAGTAGGTGACTGTTACCGTAGAGATTTCACTTCAATAGTGTGCTTAAGCACACTTGTGTGTAAACTTGGAACGAAAATTGTTTGTAAGTTTTTTGCTGATTTCTGAATTCAGATAAATTGCATATCGCTGATTTTGTAGATAGGATAGTACTGAACTTTAATAAATAAATGTAATCAAGGGACTCATGTCTCTAGTTTCTCTTCTGCTTTATTTAAACATTTACAAAAACAACAAAACTTTAAAATTCATTCCATCTTAGAATATGTTAAATTGACTAGCCAAGATTTTAAAATATTCTGTCCATTTACACATTTTTTTTTATTTTTTGTTTTCTTTATCAGATATATCCTTTGGTAGAATATGGTATAATTATGTATGCGGAACTTTAAACGAAAATGTGAAGTATAGTTATCGATATTTCCGAAGGAAAAGAAAAGAAAATGCCGTCAAAAGTGAGTTAAAGTAAAAAAACAAAAATAGATCAAAGCAGATGTAAAAATATGCGTGCATGACTTTGGGTTGAGCCAAGAAAAACGAAGTAAATCAGGGTGTTGACAGATGCACGAGGTGCCGGTTGCGTAAATTCGATAAATTATACGTTTTCAGGGTTTCAGAGGAGAAAGTGAAGAGGAAAATGCGTCAACTGCGTATTAATATTTCTTTTTAGAGGTGATTTTAGAGAAATATCTATCGTGTGCTTTGTAGTTGATGTGATTTCGCTTGCGTGTGTCACAACAATAAATAATAACTTGAAAGGTTAAAGTGTGTACTAAGGAAGAATTTTTGTACGATATGTTTTTCATTGATTGCAGTGAAGAAAATTATTTAAATTATTTAAGGGGCTGTAAATTAATAATTAAGGGATTTTAAAGTTTATTTTACTTTATACTTTAAAGTATAGGCTTTATAGTTACCCATTATTTAGATTTTTCTTATGATTTTATCTAAAAGCCTAAATCATTCTGAACATATTAAGGCATTACACATGTTTGTAAAATAGTTAAGAAGATATAGACAAAAGCAATCTCAATACATATAGATGTTTGGTAAGTGAATTTTTTATACTTTAAATGCATATGTTACCGTGAAAGACAGAAATTACAGAAGTCAATATTCTACGGTGAATGTCGGCACATACTAAACACATTCAGGAGAATATCGGCATTCAACTAACCGGAGAAACTGACATTCACCGGAGAATATCGACATTTGCCAGATATCAGTCTTTCACAGTGACACATATGTCTCAAAACTACATTTTCAGAGCTAGCACACAATATTCTTTAAATATTTGTCATTGTATCACTATGAAATTTTACAGATATGTTTATACAAACACGATAAAGAAAATCAAATAAAATCAAAGCATTATAGTTATGGTTTTTCTCATAATTAGTATCCTATTATAATTTTTAAGAAAAAAGTATTATTTTTTAACAACACAAATGCAATTCAAATATATATGGACATTTATCATATTGCATGATTTCAAGCTGTGTTACTCGATAATATTTGTTTTCATGAATTGCATAGGTTTTTTTTTTTTTTTTAATCTTGCGAGCAAACGAAATCCATGTTCAACAACTTATAGAGAATAAATTTGTTTGTTTTGAATTTACATTATTACAAAGACTTTAAAATTCATATTTAAGATGGAACTTGCGCTATGTAGCTGTGGCAAAAAATATATCAAATCCTTAAGTATATGTTTCGTTATAAATAGCCGCACTTTAAGATGGAGCTTGCGTTATGTAGCTGTGGTAAAAAATCTATCAAATCCTTTAAGTATGTGTTTCGTTATAATCAGCCACACTTTCACTACTTTTGAGTTGCTTTTACATTGTTAAAGGACATGTAGACCCTTAAGTCGCCTTTTAAAACACGATGTGATGGAAAGTTAGCTGATATTGATCAAACTTATATTAGCCTACTGAATATTAAACATCAACTAGAACACGTGAGAGAAAGTTAACAACCTCGTTGAAAGCATTTTGTCAGCTTCACTACTCTCTTAAGGATTCTGTCTGTCTGGGGAAATAAGTTCATCCTTTTGTGTCAGTATTTAACAGCTTTTTGAACATTTTAGCCCTCGAAAGCCCAGTGTTGCTTTTAAGCAACATATCCAATTTTGTCCTCTAAAATCGTGAGAATAAGACTGAAGCTCTAATGCCTGTTGTTGCCAATAGGATACTTACCGAAATTTTTATTAAATCAATTTACAACATTTAGACGGCAGCCTGAGTGCTGATGAATAATAAGTTGATGTTTTTAACTTGAGGCTGCATCTTTTTTCAATTCCTACTATTAGTTCACACTCTCCCTATATATATTTATATATCTTGTTCAAATTTTCAATGGTTAATAAAATACTTTTTATTCATCCACTCAAGTTCAAATACATTTTTTAAAACTTGTAGTGGATGACACTTGATGTTAATACAGTTTTTTCAATTTTTTTTTCTTTTTTTTTTAAAAAAAATTTCTTTGTTGATCTAAAAAGGAATTGACTTTAAAATTTTTTTATATCACTTGTTACTTTGTTCCTACGCTTCAGAATACCATATTTTATTTTACAATGTTGAAGGAAATTCCTTATCCGTATTATTATGTATTAAAATTCATCTGTGTTTGATATTATAGAATTTAATCAAGGAAATTTTTTTCTGAAATAAAGCCCAGTTTTGTCAGTTGGTAACAAATTGTTTTTTATTCATAAAGCATACTTAGAACAAAATGGGATTTTTTAAAAGTATTTTCCCCATGTTTTATTCAAGAAATAAAAGTCGAAAATCACATTAAAATCAATTTTTAGAAAATCGGACTTTTAAGGGTTAAGCAATTTTAATTTCAGTAGGGGAGACCGGGGCAAGTTGACAAGCCTGGCAAGATGAAGAATGACTTATTAGAACAACATATTACTTTTATTTCACCACCATGTGGATATTACTAGCGCTCCACATTGACAGAAAGTAAAAAATCGCACAGTGAATTCATGAATTCACTGCCGCCATTTCGTTGTTTGTTATATGGTGTTCGAGCATTTTGTATAACTTGTTGTAATTTTCAAGAACTTCAACGTAACATCTCTTGGACTACCGCCTAAGATATTTGGTTAATCCTTGCTATGCGTGCTACCTTAGACAAAACGCTTTTCACAATCACTATTTATTTTCATCTTATTCTTGTTAATCCTACCACAAAAATCAAAGACTTTTAACATGTCCGATCGGGGCAAGTTGATGATCTCGTCATCGTTAGTATGTCGTTTTGTCTTTGTCCATAATCATTCCTATTCATTTCAGTGTTAAAAATCTATAATATAAAACAGAAAATGCATGTGTCTGTCGATCTGTTTGTCTGTCTGTCGGTCGGTCACAAGAACTCCTCCTAAACGCTGAACGGTAGCGGCATTAAATTTGCACACGACATTCTAGAGCACATTTCTAGGTTAGCTGTGCTATTTTCAACTGTCAGAACTAATTAGTTCTTAAGAAATTTAATTAAATAACGAAATTAAGCTATTGTTAGACGTTTTTGCTAATAACTTCTGAAATACTTATGGTATGAAAATTATTTTTACATCACCTTAAAGAGCAAAAATTATCTTTTCAATGATTCCAAGTTAATTGCTGTACAAGTTTTTTCTCTAACTGTAATTAAGGTTTCAAAATTTATTTAAGCTCAAATTCTAACAATGCTTTTATCGTTATAAAATCAAATATATCGTTTCATAAAATCCTTTATTCACGTGTTTTTAACACTGTTAAAGCTAATAAAATATTGTTTTCTTTGGTCAAGGTAGACTTCTTACTTTCGCTGTTATTTTGTAGCATGCCGTTTTTATTTCGTAGCTTTTAACACGCACTGAAATATCCAGTGACGTTAGTTTAGTTTAAAATAAACATTCTTTTTCAAATTTTCTCCCATTTCCATTCAAACCATACTGTTATAAGGTGATAAAAAGGCTATATTTGAAAGTTTTTATTCAGCAAGAAAGGATTCAAGGAATAATAACGTTCGTTGGGGAAAGTTGCTGACAATATTTCTAGGGGAAAAAAAAACAGGAGACCGGTTTATGAAAAAATATGGATCCCGAGCAACGCTGGGCTTTCAGCTAGTATCTTTATAAAATCCCAAGTATTCAAAGTGCATCACTTAAAATCATAGGGGAAAAAATGTAAGGTTTTAATTTCAATTCCCAATGAGACGCCAAATTCACACCCCACGGCAATAAAAAAAAATTACAAAAAATTAAATTTCGAAACAATATCAAAATTTGAGTATAGCAAAGCACCGTTCATGCGTTTCTCATTTATACGTCGTTTACATTTATAGGTCGTTTCATCACAGCTCACGATTCATACGTTTTTAATTTAATGATAAAATGCTTCGTTTATCCCTTTCGCCTTCATTGGTTTCGAAGTGAAACCATACATTGAGCATTTTTCTACTGCGCATGGGCGAAACATAAAGTGATTTTTCTTTCATAACTTAATAACTAGATTTATAGGCCAACTTATATAAAAATTCCAGTTCAATACCGTTAGTATTCACAAAGATATCGGCATTGCAAGAGCTAAATTGCTTGTGATCTCGAAGAGAAACAAGCTGATGCACAAATTGAAATTTTTAAAATTGAATTTTATGCACGTTAAATATCACGAATATTCATAAATTAAATACATAATTTCGATGATAACTTATTCGGAGGAAAATTAGCCAGTTACCGTTCACTGATTTCACTGTAATACCGCAAATTTCTTGAAAATAAAAAAATGCTAATTTTTTTCCCGTTACATATTTATGATCAGTTACATGTCTAATACTCATTTTTGAATTAAGTTTAGTAATTTTCAAAGCGAAACATGTACTGAACTTTAAATGGTTATACGACGCAGAGCTTCGGTTATACATCGTTTTCTCCCCTTCTAAGATGTGAAAATTTCCTCCTTTCTACCCCGCGAACTGTGATAAAGATATCATGACCTCGAAATTAGTCACAATTGACGAATTAATAGAAGGCAAATTGTCCGATGCTAATTTAAGCGACTGGGAAAAGGATGATGAAATTATTTCACTTCGCTTTCAAGATGCAATGCACTCCATTGTAAAATTTCGTAGACCAGTGAAAAAAAAATCAGTTCATAGTGCTGTACTTAATACTCACAGACGATCAGTAAGGCGACGATTAAAGATTTTTTTAATTAAACATCAACATGCATGTTGACCATGCGATCTTTATTGCATATCGACCAATGGATATGCAATAAAGATATGATTTTCTCACTTTTATGAAAATAAATCGTATAAAATATGTATAATTAGTACTCAAAATATCAGAAGGTCTATACAGGTTTTTTTTAGGGCTCCATTTTTCTGAAAAAAAATATTTGTGTGAAAAAATATTTTTGTGAAAATAAAACTATTTTTGTGAAAAATAAAACTATTTTTGAGAGAAAAAAATTATTTTTGTGAAAAATAAAAATATTTTTGAGAAAAACTTTTTATCATGTAAAAACCTTAATTTTAGCAGTCATATTTCTATATTTTACGTGAATTTGAGTTTTGTGAAGGGGCCGTTTTTATGAATTTGAATTTTGTGAAGGGGCCATTTTTATCAAGTAGAATTTTGTGAGAGGGCCGCAAAACGGCCCCAATTTTCATCTGGATCGACCCATGGATATGCAACAAAGATATGATTTTCTCACTTTTATGAAAAATGCTTAATTTTAAAATTTAATTATTGATTCCCATACTATGCAGTATTATAACGCTACTATCTTTAAAAAATTAAAATTAAATCTTTTAAATGAATTTGCATCAGTAGCTTTAAATTTGTATTAATCAAAGTTGTTAGTAACATTCCGATTACAGCCCTTTCATTTATAAATCGTTTTGCGTCAGTCCCTTGAAAGACATATAAACGGTTCGTTACTGTATTTCCTTACAAACTTCCCTAAAAGGTAGGAGTATTGTAATAAAGATAATCATTTTAATATCTATCTATTGTAATGAACCATTCTAGAATACCGCAATATATCTACTAATGCGAATTACATTTTGTTGTACGGCTAAAAAGAGTAATTTATAGCATTTTGAACCAAGATTCAATACTACGTGGTTTTGGAGCGGTTCTTAGAACGGCTTACAGTAATACTTCTGCTTATGCTATCCCGACTTACGCGATTCCAGATTTTCCCCTTCCGCTTGGATATTTCCGTTATTAGAATATGAAACTGTTCAGCAACGGATTCCGAGACTGGCACTTTTGGACGATTTTACACCGGAAAGGGGTGTCAGGCAATGAGTCATATGAGAGCATTCCGGAGTTCTTTGTTAGATCACGCTCAGTAAAATGTAAACATCACCTTTCCATTCTTCATTTTCTTCCTAATTTGATGAAAATAACTCCCCCCGGCGCATGCGCAAAAGTGCGGAGGGTTTCCGAATCCGTAGCTATACAATACAAAATTCTAAAATGAACCCAAATAACGGAAGTAAAAAGAAAATCTCTCCGTCCTTTTCTGAAATGTGCGCAGGGAACAAAGGCCCAAAACTGATTAAGGGTCCGTTCAAATATTACGTAAGCACCCAAGGGAGGGGAGGGGGTTTGTTTATTTTTGCTGACAAGGGGGGAGGGGGGTATGAGTGATGCTTACGTAAGACATTAAAATCACTTTATTTCCGAAAATCTCTTGTAACTTGCAAAAATAATTTAATTAAAAAAATAAATTTGAAAAAAAAATTAAATATGACAAAAGAAAATTAAACTTGAATTTTTAAAATTGTGATAAACTAAGAATTTTTCTTAAACAAAATTGTAAGGAAATTAAATATATATATATTTTTCATTTTAAGCCGAGTTAGAGTTTATTTGAATTAAATCCTAAAATTTTTAAAATTAGATTATTACTGTTATACGTTTTGTGAAAAAAAAACCGGGGGGCGGTTGCCGTTTACTTACGTAATTATAAGATGGGGCTTTGAGATTTGCTTATTTTTGCTGACAAGGGGGGAGGGGGGATCAAAAATTACCAAAAACATGCTTACGTAATATTTGAACGGCCCCTAAGAACCGTATGTATAGATGATTCTCGGATTCCGAAACCCTCCGCGCTTTTGCGCATGCACCAGACGGAGTTGATTTCACAAAAATAGGGGTGAAATGAGAAATGGAGGGGGAGATTTTACATTTTACTTAGCGTGACCTAACAAAAAAACTCAGGAAATGAGCTCATCTTGTTCATTGCCTGTCACCCCATTCCGGAGTAAAATCGCCAAAAAGTGATAGTCTTTGTATTTTGAAACGACCAGTATTAGTGGAAGTTGTCGATCTTGCCAGGCATTTACATTTGGAACTCGGACGTAATGATGCACATGAACTGTTGAGCTCACATAGCAAAGAGCTGCCAGTCGATGAGCTTATAGAGAGAAGTGAGCAAATCCTTAACACAGAAGCCGAAATCTCATACCCAGATCTACCAGAAAAACAAATGGCAACTACAAGCCTGACAGACTGCAGACCCAGATCCACCAGAAAAACAAATGGCAACTGCAAGCCTGACAGACTGTCTCTTCTCAATTGAAAAAAGGGTTAAAAATTTAAGATATAATAGATTCTAATGAGGAACGTATTCTATTTGCAAGGTAAGGAATAAAAAATATACTGGTTTGGTATGAAAAAAATTTACATGAGGGAAAAAAATCGTTGAGCCGCAGACGAGTTTATTAGATTTTAAGAAGTCTTTAACATCGAAATAACTTCGTTTTGTGTAACACTTTTATTTTAATATACACTATTTTTTATCAAGATGTTTGAAAACTGCATTCATTCTTTCTTACATATTTTACTTCCAAACAACTGCTTTCTTAGCCCTTGCCTCCAATTAATTAAACTTTGAATGTATTTTTATGCAAAGTTAGACCCCCACTTACGCGTCTTTCGTCGACCCCATCTCATCTGTCGTGTTAATTGCATAAAAATACATTAGCAATACGTAACCGAACGGAAGCAATGA
>BGPR01001013.1:107618-133095 GCA_013235015.1 Araneus ventricosus | reverse complement strand
TATCAAGATGTTTGAAAACTGCATTCATTCTTTCTTACATATTTTACTTCCAAACAACTGCTTTCTTAGCCCTTGCCTCCAATTAATTAAACTTTGAATGTATTTTTATGCAAAGTTAGACCCCCACTTACGCGTCTTTCGTCGACCCCATCTCATCTGTCGTGTTACTTCGGGGTATTTTCTGTAGATATATTACTGCATATTGTTCTTGTTATAAAACTAACTAACCTTGCTAAAGCACCCAAACATTTAAACAAAGGTTATCTCCATCGCTGTTAATTATTTTAGAATATTGCTTCAATTTCTAAAATAATATTTTAGAAATTGAATTTTCTTAATATTTGAATTGGATTTTTTTAATATTTTAGAATTAGAATTAATTTCTCCCCTTTAATTCTTTTAGTGATGAAAACATAAGACGAAATAAAAATATTTTTCAATTAGATTTATCAATCGCTGAGAAATATAAAGAAATAAGGCAATATATTTTTAGAATATTAGGATTCCTTCTCAATTAGTAATGATTGTTCCTAGAAGTAATACAAATATGATTTATAATTGTAATTTTCTTCATAAAAATATGTTAACATTATGTACCCGTTTCCTATATTTGTGATTTTCAGTCTTCTTTTTATTGCATCTGTCTTAAAAATGAATTCTATAAATTTTTATAAAGCGTCTTTAGTAAAAAACATTAAACTTATGAATATCTTCCGTTTTTCTATTGAAAAGGGCCAAATAGAGCCATCAGTCAGAATCCTTTTGTGATCATTGTTTAAAATAATATACATTACAATTTTAGATCCTTTTATTTAATTTTTTTATTTTTTTATGTTCATAAAGACAGAATTTTGTGATAGATTTTTGACTCACTTTCTGATGCACTAGAGTTCTGAAATTTTGTACGGTTGTGATTTCCCAAGGACAAATAATTATATCAGTTAAGCGATTAATTTTAATATTCTATGTGAGAGGCACCATCTGATAATGAATTTGAGAAAAAAATGTTCGAAAGATTTCATAATATTTATAATAATGAAATTGTTACGAAAATCGTCCGGTGTGTGTGTACGGTGAAAACAGTCCAACAAACGGGATAACGGAGAAGGATCCTTTATTTTCGAATATTCCGGAAAACACGAAGCGGCAGGTGGCAGTAAAAACAGCACTTGCAATCACTAACAATAACAGCAATAGCCCGAAGAATAGCGCTCAGCGTCTAACAGCTGACCAACTCGCAAAGCGAACGAATCTCCAGAGATTCTTCGATTTCCGCAGACGTTCAAAGACGATTAACACTCTCATCAACTCCCGAGTTTTTGTACCTTTCCTGACAGGATATGACGTCACATAGAATCATCTAGTAAATTCTGTATATCTCCGCTCCGAATAGAGATATCGAAAAAATTCTAGTGTTTTAGGGGACTTTCATTTTGTCGCCAAGGTCGGGGGGTCGTTGGCCTCCATCCCCCTATAGGTAGTAAGAACCTCTGTAAATCTCTCTTTCCAACCATAAGACTAACTGTTAATTCTTTAGGATGTTAATTATAAAACGTTAATGCTAGATTGCTGCCCTATTGATAAAATTAGATTAATATATCAATTATTAAACCAAGACTGAGTGTTGAAATATAAAACACATCAAATATACAATTTTGCTGCATCTAAGAATGCACCTACCTTTACTGTCTATTGGCCGAAGATGCAGGCATAGCTGAAAACATTTTTGTACATTGCGTTGAACAAAATAATTTAAATATTAAAGAAAAGCAAAGTTTTTAAATTTAAATATCTTTTATTTAACAATTTTTTATTTTTTGAAAAGTAACTGCCAACAACATTTTAAGTTAAGAACAATAGAAATAAAACTTAAGTGATGCACAACTCAAAGACATTTTGTATTCAACAATGATGTATATGCATATATATATATATATATCTTCATCGTCATATTATTATATGAGTATACATTTACTTTATTCACAGTGGACACTATGAGAAGGATAAGTGCTGAAATTGATTGATGAATTTACACAAACTGTTCAGCATCGCAACACAAGTTTCTTGAATCTTTTGGAAGCAACACTCATAGTGGTAATGCATAATCAAATTTTCGTACAAACTTCAAGAGGAATTGTTACCTCTCAACATGAAGCTACACACACAGCAGGCAATGTAATAAGGCACTGAAAATTTTTATCCCCACAATGCTTGAGCAGCTCTTTCATCACTTACACAATCATCACATAATGGAAGCTATCGAAGGACAGGCTGTTCAGTGCTGCAATCCATTTTTGCAGGACATGGTAGGTTGAGTCATTTACCTAATTACTGAAACCGGATGACTAAAGCATGAAAATAGGTTCACTCAATCTACTGATTGTTATAAGTCGTCAAAATCTCAGCCCGTTGATTAAATAGATTATAAGAAGAACGCAAAACTGTCCCAACGGCTTCCAATCCAAACTTGAAAAGAAGAAAGAAAAACACAGAACGAGCACGATCCGGTTGCCATTAATCAAACTTCAACCACCTTCACATTTTTTCAGAAAGACATGATAAATTCTGGCAGATCAATTTCTTTACCATTTTACGGGGACCATCAGTATAAAAGCAGGGGCAAGCATCCTGAAGGCCCAACGGCCTCCAGGAGCCCGCAGGTGGAAAAACACACCTCCTTCTTGTTCAGTTACTCATTTCAAAATTACACAAAGGAATCTCTTCCGATCAGGCGACACTAACTTTTTACGCACAAATACATCCGCGAAACAAGATGGCGAGTAAATAGTCCCGTGCAATAAATTTGATTTAAAATTTAATAAAGTTGAAACATTAAATGAAAAGACATCAAAAGTTAAGACAAATAATATTTAAGTCGATTACTAAGTAAATCATTAAGAAAAATTTAGATATTTAAATATTTAAAAATACTGATAAAGCCGAAAAATCATGTAGATGCAATTTTTGCAATCTAACACTAACATTTTGGGAAAGCGACATTACATGTTCGTAACAATATTTAAGAATAACCAGTGGGAGTGGCCTCCCCTAAACTTTCTCGTATACTGCTAAAAAATTTGTCATTTCCCCTCCCCTTGCGTGGATAAAAAAAATCGAACCTACTGTAATCCAGAATGCAACGAATATCATAAGGTTTTTCATTGCAGATTATAGTGATTGTAAAATATTTAAGTGAAGAATCATATTAAAAGAGATGCCTATGTATTAAAACTTAGCAATATTTATTTTCCATCACACTCCAGGAAGATCCGCTATTATACGAGCGAGCGAAAGCAAAACGGGTTAAAACATATCAATCACAAACCCGTCTCAAGGACGTAATCCTCCCGCTTGGTACCAGAGATAGCTAAGTAGGCATGCGCGTGGAAATGGTTTTGAAACGAAGGCTTAACAAGTATGCGATTATACAGACCGACAGACAGTCAACCCGTTGACGGATTTGGCCCAAAATTTTATACGGACCTACATTCATGACGATAAAACTGTGTACCAAATTTTATCCATCTGGCTTTTCAAGTTTTTGAGTTATAGCGTTCGCATGACCTCGAACATACAGACAGACAGACTTCCCGTTGACGGATTTTGTCCAAAAGTTGATAGAAACCTACAAATTATGTTTCAAGTTTACATACCAAATTTCATCCCTTTATCTCTAATAGTTTTCGAGTTATCGTGTTCACAGACACACACACAGACACACACACAGACAGACATAATTCCAAAATTGTGTTTTTCGGACTCAGGAAGGTCTAAAACGTGGAGATTCGTCAAAATCTCGAGTTCGAATTTTTTGACGATTACAATACTTTCTCTTTGTATACTTCGTATACGAGAAAGTAAAAAGGAGGAAGTAATAAAAATAAAAATGTTTTCGAAAACAATCTTTCATTAGTATACCAAAATCTATAAATAATTTTTTTTACCAAAAAGTAAGGAAGTCAAAACAAATTGAAAACAATACTATAAGGAAAAACTAAGCCACAATAAATATTATAAGAAAACAATTATTAAACATTCAATAAAAATTAAAATATATTATAAATGAGATTAAAATCAGAATTAATTTTGAGTTTTTCTGACAGCTCTTCATAATTCACGATTTTGCTTAGGCTTCCATATTTTTAATAAAAATTATTTTCTTCTATCTATTACATTAATTGAAGCAAAATTTTTAAAGACACATTTTTATTATTTAATATATATACAAGTTTTAAGGTCTATTAAATCTGAAAGTGTTTTTAACATCCGCAGATATAACGATAAGTGCATGAAGTACTTGCTATCTGCTAATAAATCTTTCAATGTAAAAGAATTATCACTTAAGAAAAAAGAAACAAATGTTAGCACGTCAGCGTCCTGTTGTTGCCAGTTAGGGGTAAAGACAATCGAAGAGCAATCATTTTGCTATTTGATTGATGATATGTAGCAGTGAGACAATCTGCAATATCCCATTGATCATTTCTTGAGATTTTCACCAACATACTCTGTTTGTTTGCCTGAGAAATAGAGCAGTTTCTTATCTATTGATCGCTAAAATGCAAAAGGTTTAATCATCGCCCCATGAATTCGATAATAATTATAGTTACATATTGATTAAATAAAATATTTATTGTACGTATTGTTACGAACATGGAAAGTCGCTTCCCAGCAATGTGAGTCTTATAGTTGGGAAGAGAGTTTTACAGGGGTAAGTATGGGATGACTGGCAGCAGCCAGGCCTGGACTCCTGATCCTGGCGATAAACTTGGCGACCATTTTGGCGACTTGGCGACAAATCGATGATTCCAGAAAATGCGACCGTTTATCTTTATTAGGAAAGAAAATACGCTTGCATGTGCGAGAAAACTTCATGTGACGTCTAGACCCCTTACCTTGGTAGCAAATTTGGCGAGTTTGGCGTCGAAATATGGAATCTCAAAGGTGCTCGAATTTTCTCGATATCTCTATTAGGAGAGGAGATACGCTTGATTGTACTAGATGATTCCATGTGACGTCACGGCCTGCCGGGGGAGACTATATAAGGAGTGCGTTTGGATCACGGAGTGAGTGAATGTTGATCGACATTGAACATGTTGATCGTCTTGGAGTGCTAACGTCTTTGGAATCTCTGCTTGGAGTTCTATCCGCTGTGCGAGCTAGTAAGCTGTTAGACGCGGAGCGGTATTGAGTATTAGTTGTTGATCGACTGGAACGACATTGGAGTTTCGTCTGCAGAGCGAGTTAGAAAGCCGGTGAGCTGTGCGCTATTGAAAGTTCTTTTAGTGTAGTTATTAGTAATTTGTTGTCAATTTGCGTTGCTAATCTGTGCAAGATCTATTGTTCCTGTTACCTGTGCTACGTGTTTCCCTGCATATTTGTGAATAAACCTTAATTCTCCATTATCCTGCGTGTTGGACTATTTACACCATACACCCACAGAACAGGTTTTTTTTTTGTTACTGTATGTTATGTGTCTTAACAATAAATAAATATTCATTGTACGTTTGTCAACATTTCTTGAAGAACTACGGAAATTAAGTACAACTTCTCCTCGACTTGCGACTTCTGTGGCTTACGACTACAAAAAAATTCCAAATTTCTATGTAAAACATAATTTCAAGTTGTATTTTTGTATTCATTGCGTGCCATAGAGTATTGTGCTGTATTGCAGGAAGCATTTTAAGTCTTCTTTATAAAAAAAAACACATTTATTTAATACTCTTCACAGGAACAGACCTTTTGCTTTAACTATGTACAACATCATATTCATTACATTTTCTTGACATCCAATTCAGTTTTTAAAAAATTAACATATTTTTTTCCTGCGTTGCTAGGCAAAGTTCGTTAAAGACAAATATCGCGTTGCCACTCTATTTTTTTTATTATCTTTAGAAATATATAGATTTTTTGTTGCAAATATCACAGTATGTAAGCTGTATTTTTTTCATTCTGTACAATAATTATAGTAAAGATTCATTTTTTATGTTTTATGCACAATTTTTATAACCAGTTTGTTTGAAAATAGTGTTGAAAAATATAAATTCGACTTACGTCCTGCCAGTCGAAACGGAACTCGAACGCAAGTCGAAGAGACGCTTTAATTGATGGTACCATGAGCAAATTGCAATAGTATTTTGCTCATGATCATTCCTCCCTACCGCCATTTCCTTCTCTAATTCCATTAAAGTTGGATCTATGAAGATGATAGAAAGTGGAAGAGAGTGCAACTTATGATATCTTTCCAACACAGTGTCACAAACTTAACCCCTTGACATACGATTTTATTTAAACTCTTAATTAGATGCCACCACCCATTTGGGATATTTTTTATTGTTTCATTATACTTAAGATGGAAAAAAGATACTTCAGTCATTTAAGCGTGTACAGGAGATTTTTGTATTTGAAATTAATTATTACGTTGACTTAAATATGGATTTAAATAGCAAAAGTTCTGAAATTCAATGCACGTGTCAGAGACGTCATTGTATGTTAAGGGGTTAAATTAAAAAGCAGTCAAAATCTGGGGTTGAAAAACATTTTAGCCCCTAACTTTTAAAAGTTGTACAAAAAGCCTAAAAGTTGCTTGTTATGAGCAAGAGTGGCTCCAGTGGGGGGACCGGGTTGGTTAGGGGTTAGGGCCCCCCGCGCAGGGCCGCGGGCCCCCCCCCCCCGTCGTGGAAATTTTGGTACCCCGTTCACTCAACGGTGTATTCAACTAATAGATAAATTAAGATCTGGCGAAAATTTTAATGCAGTTTCATTACATCCCTCCCCCCGTACAGCAGATCGTGCCCCTCGTCGGGCTGACTCTAACGCTACTCCTGGTTATGAGTCTGAAACCACGACTCTTAGAATACGGAGCAGAATATCTCACACCAGGCCACTGAAGTCCAAATTTCAATGAGGACTCTTACAGATAGGTAGGATTTCTTGCGGTGGGCTGCGCAGTATCAGGGATACTGAAATTTTCTAAGTTACCCAAATCCAAAAACTGAATGTTGGTTTAAAGGGCATGATACAATAAAAACAGGTCGCATCGAAAAAATTGTCTACGAGACGACAAGAAAAAATTGTTTGAAGGGCACTAACCAAATTTGAAGCCATTTCGTTTCGATCTAGAGAAGTTTCTTCGGAAAATTTTCTAAATTCGTGCTACTCGCAACAGAAAAGTTTATAATCCAATTTTTCTAGCTGCTGTGTGGTATTGCTTCAAGGTTCAGAATATTCTATGGTGCATTTTGCATTTTCTTTTCTTTGATAGCACTCCACAGGGAGTAGTCTTAAGAATTTTTACTGGAAAATTTGTGCTCTTCTAAGACGAGCTTTTAGCTTGCCAACAATATCTCAGATTTGATTGTCACAAGTTTATTAAAGAAAGTTGTAGAAGAAAATATCATGCACATTGGCAGAGTGTTTAAAAAATGAAAAAACATCAGGGTCGGATTTAGCCTTTGAACCGCTCCGTGCAAAAGTAAAAAATCGCGTCCCTGTGGAGCCACAATATAAGCATTCTAAAAAAAAGTTATATGGTCTTTTTTACTTTTTTTTTAAGCTAACGTCCAAAAAAAAAACAGTGTAACTCAGTAATTGACACGAATACTTATAATAACTTTTCACTCAAAATACTTCATTTAAAAAAACAGTTAGCAGGAGTATAATTCAGACGATTTTTTTTATGAACTTTTAATTCAGAGAATTCTCTAATTAATTCAGAAACATCTAAACTGTTACTCGGCTCATCCTCAATCTATGCTTATAAAAGGCAATGATTGCGTGTGTGTGTGTGCGTGCGATGTCCAGACGAATCTATCGCACTTACAGCCATGAAATTTGGCACACAGGTAGACGTAATGGTGACTCAATGCACCTCGAAGCCGAAATTTTAAAATTTAATCTAGAAAATATTTTATTTGATGTTTTGTGTTGTTTTGGGTCATTTTGGCACGTTTACGGTTGTAGTATCTTCTATACTTATAAAAGGCAAATGTTTGTGTGTGTGTGTGCGTGTGTGCCTGCGTTCGATGTCCAGACGAATCTATCGCACTTACAGACATGAAATTTGGCACACAGGTAGTCGTAATGGTGACTCAATGCACCTCGAAGCCGAAATTTTAAAATTTAATCTAGAAAATATTTTATTTAATGTTTTGTGTTGTTTTGGGTCATTTTTCGCACTAATTTCTCAATAGCATTGCTTCGAATAATTATAAGAAAAAAACAGTTACACCATAGGAAAGAACAAACGATTTCCGTTCTAATGAAGTTAGTTTTGAATTTCTAACGTAATTTACTGAATTTTGAGAAATTTTGAAAAAATAGCCAGTTTTGCAATCGAAATGTTATTTTTGTTTTTAAATTTGTTACATACGACTTTCTAATAACACTATTATTTTCAATTTTTTCAGCTTATAGCTAGAACGATTATGTCGGATTTAAAACAAGAACGGTTAAAATATCTTATCCCGTTTTTTTTTCATTAATTTTTTCCTGGGCAGATGAAAGTTATTTTCATCGAGCGATTTTTCTCCTGCGACACTTCTCCGGAACACAGCTGGCTATTTCATTGGATGAAGAGGAGTTGACGTCATAACTTTGAATTGAATGATTGATTATTATTTTCGGCAGTATCTGAACTTATTTATTCATCTCGCATGCTTTGCTTGCGGTATAATAATTTTCACGTTGCAATTTTTTAATATAAAAATAAGCGGGAAAATCAATAATTTGTATCTTTTGTTTTGATTTTGTTTTCAAAACTTTTGCATGTCATTATGGGCGTGTTTTTTTTTTTTTTCATTTTGTTGAAGTCCTGATTCTACGGGCAACGCCGTGAGCGTACTGCTAGTTTTTAATAATCGTTAAAAAAACAATCAATGCACCATCGAATAGAACAAACAATTTTCGTTCTAATGAAGTTTGAGTTGAATTTCCAACATAAGTTACTGACTTTTGAGAAATTTTTAAATAATAGACACTTTTATGGTAATTTTTGATAAGCACAAGTAAGTTTAAGATGAAACAATAGAAAGGCACTTTAAATAATAAAACTTCTGCCCCAACTTGAGATACTTAACTTTCCCTTCGAATTTATGTCTCAATAAATTTCATGGAGGAGTTTTATTGTCTTCCTATCAAGTATATAGGTTTATACCTGGCAAGTATCAAACAAGGAGTCCTCTAAATCGCACTCCAGTTACTTCTATTCCACCAAAGAAAAGTTTCTTTTCGATTTTTGTGTTTTTTGCGAGCGAGATAACTGGTTTGTGATGGAGAGATCTCTGCCTGGAAGTGACGTTTATTATCTTCGTTGAAAGTTACATCTTTTCTCCAGATGGCTTAAAATAGCAACAGGACGGATTCGATTAGGTCTTCTACAGAAGAGAATGGAGAAGCTTTCCCTCCTTTAACTTACTTGTGTTAGAAAATGTTCTCTTTCGATCTTCGTATTTTAAAGCAGGACTTAAATTTCTACGCTTAGAAACGAGGAGGGCTGCAAGATAATATTTATCAAGAGAATACATTTTTAAAAAGCTACTTTATCTTTCAGTAGACCAAATTTTTTAATTCCAAAACCAGATATGAAATTTCCTGCTTTTCAAACAAATTATTTACTACTAGTTTTACTAGTAGAAAGTTAAATGAATGTTGATGTGACGATTCTGCTGACTGAAAAAAAATCAGAGCTCCACATACACATTTCCCTCCTTGCCCACTTCACTCGCTAACACTCTTCCAAAACTAAATATCTTCTATCAAGAGAAAGCAAATAATCAATCAACCAGATGCGTTTCTGTCGACGCAACACAATCCGAAACCAAAATCCATAAACAGCCAATGAGATTGCCACTTTGTGTGGGAGTAAGGAAAAAAAGAAAAATAAATTAAAAAAAAGATAATCTTTTTCTCGTTCAGTTGGCTCCGTGCCAATCAGAGGTGCTCGCCCGGCAGCCCATAGCCCTTTTAAGTTAAAGGAAGAAAGGGTTGCTTTCTCTCCGTATTTTCTGAGCAGTGAACGATTTTTTTGGTGCCCCCCGCGCCCCCGAGTACTTTGCAGCTCAGACCAGCTTCTCTTACTTGTTGATTTATTTTCTGTCTTCTTTTCAATTCTTTATTACTTTTTTTGCATTTTCGTAAGTCATGGAACTCTGAGAGTCAAAAAGTAAGCGAATAAGATTAAAAACGAAGATAAAAATTTTAAAAAAATTTCAGGGAGTGCTGCAGCTCTCCAGCCCTAGTGGACAAGCCGCCAATGGCCCTTTCACTTTTTCGTAAACGAAGTATAGAAAGAGGAAGCATTGTAACTGCTAAAAAATTCAATCTCTAGATTTTGATGAATCTCTATGTTTTATAACAGGGATGGGAAACATGCGGCCTTACCAAATATGTACAATTTGCATTGAAATAATATAATTGTCTGTAATATAATAATGATTCCAGAACAATAACTCTTAAGATTCTGCTTGTGAAGCCTTTTACCCAACGGCCGCCAAAAGCTAATGAGGCATTTCGGTGTAAAAAGAATCCCCACTCCTGTTTTAGACCTTCTTAAGTCCAATGAAATATGTTTTTGGAATTATGTAGTCTGCCCGTATGATGGTAACACGATACTTAAAAAAATAGAAAAAAAATAGATGGACAAATTTAATATGTTGCCATTACAGCAAATTTGTAGATCCGTATAAAATTTGGGTTTAATTCAATTCACTAAAAGACTATTTGCTTGTTTAATTCGTGTGTATAAAAATATAACTAGAGCCATCGATTGAGCAATTGTAAGGAATCCCTGGGACAGGGATCTGAAATCTCCTTTATCTAACTTGACACAATGAGATTGACCAAATATTGAGCAAACAAATCTCCTTTACCTTTCTGTTCCTTTTCTGTTGACTTGACACAATGAGTTTGACCAAATATTGAACAAATTGAGAATAAATAAGTTTCAAAATGTATAAGGGAATAATTAAAGAGAAAAATTGGAAGTAAGAGTTATAGAAGTAGGTTGACAGGTATTAATTAATTGATGATGGCGCAAAATTCTCTATGCCTCGCCAGGAAAGAGTTAAGGGTCTTCAGATCTTATTCATTATCACCGATCCGTGTGTATGGAAATACGATAAGTCAAAAAAGGATTGAGTTAGACGAATGAAATTTAGTACAGTAGAACCTGGAAATCCAAACCCCAGGAATGCGAAATTTCGGATAATCCGAACATCTTTCTTAATTTTCTGAAAATTTTTTACTGGAAAATGGAGGGAAAATAACAATTAAGAATCAGAAACAAAGCTGATATTTTCTCCTAACTTAAAAGAAGTATTCGAATTGGTTTTTAGCAATGAATACAGCGTCTTAATTAGAAGAAACACACTCAGGTATCTCCGTTTTACATTCAATTTGTTTGTCTCTGTATCGTGCGAATCGCCTCGTGATCTTTCCGTACGCCTTCACAGAGCACCCAGAGTCAATACTGTACTGCATTTGGTATATCAAGAGAATTTTACCGAATTTTCCGGAATCCTAACAAATATCAGCCCCAATTAGTTCGGATTACCGGGGTTCTACTGTATGTGATTTTTACATGAAAATTGCAGAAAAAATTGTCGACTGTTGAAAATTTTGAAACAAATCGGTCAAAGGGGAGAAATGAAACCTTTATCAACAAGTAAAGAAAGTGCTTGGTTTTCATAAATATATAAAAATAATTTTTGAATCAAGCTTTTTATATGTTAGTTTATGAAACTGAAAAAATTGGTTGGAACATCAAGGTTTAGTTTAGTTTAGTTTAGCTATATTAACGTCCCGTTTTGAAGCAACACGAGGGCTATTTTGGGACGGACCTCGTAATTTTGAACCTCGGTCAGATGACGAGGACGACACCTGAGCTGGCACCCCCCTCTCCAAACTTCCACGCCACACCAACGGGAGGACGTTTGACCACTACGTATGATTTAACGTGCAACAGGCCCCATACACGGCGGATCTTCAGTGGAATCGGGTTTCGAGCCTGGAACCCTCCGGGCCCAAAGCCGAGACCTTACCACTAGGCCACCGCGGCCCTGGAACATCAAGGAAATTTGAGTTAGTTACAAGCATTTATTTAATTGAATTGAAATATTTTTTTCTGAAAAATGTGAATTCTAAGAACACACACTACCTTTTAACAACTATTAGTTAGTTACAAACATTTATTTAATTGAATTGAAATATTTTTTTCTAAAAAATGTGAATTATAAGCACACACTACCTTCTAACAATAAAGTGTGTGTGTGTAAACTAAGTGTAAAGTAATATTCCTGTCTAAAAAGTATCTGAGGTATAATGATTTCTCATGTGATGGAAAAAAGCAATATTGGATTTAAAAATCTGACAAAACAATGAAAATGAAGTACATTTTATTACAATTAAAGAAAGTAATGCTACAAATTATACTGAAGAATTAATTTTAAGTAGATGCTAAAATTAGAGACAAAATATGATAGCATCATTAACAAATAATAACCTGCTTTTTAGTCAGTTTGCAAAAAGTGAGGATAATTACCATACATTTTTTAACAGAGGAAAAACATGCAGCTTAAAGATTTGTAGAAAAAACGAAATAAATTTACAAACGAACGAGTTCACTATAACAACGAAAAGAATTGCTGCAAATCAGATTAAAAATTCTTTAGTATAGTACAAATTAAGGGACAGATTGCACCATAACTAAATCTGAATCACTGAAAAGATAATTTTTCGAATTTTCAATTGTTGTGAAAACGATTTTTGTGTAATAATATTTTAGGAAGTTATCATGGAATAAATTCTTCAATTAAAAAATTAATTTCGTTTGCATCTTTGCTTAAGAAACAAGTAAATTTTATTTTCAACTTATTTTGTGACGAATTTTTGCTCAATTATGCAACTAAAAAAGAAAGATTAAATAATGAGAATATTTTTTTCTTTTAATGTATTCTTAAATTTTTAAATTAAAAAATATTACAACACAGTAATTTATCAGAACAACTGTCCTGTAACTTCATAAGAATAAAAGCCAATAAACTATTTCATATATTTTTAAAAATAAATCTCTTTCTTATCACCTTGTTTACTCTTTGCTCTATAAAAGCGAAAAGGAAAGACTTCTTTTTCAAATACCTCTATTGTTTTCCCAACGGATATTAAATCCTGATGAAGCTAGAAGTGGATTCATCAAAAGAGACTTTTGAAAATAACTTCCAACAGAGAAGTATTTAATTCTTGAAACGGAAAGAAATAACTGCAACTGTAATTCCTTCCATTTCAACTCAACAATAGAAACAGGACAAAGAACCGAACGAACGAGAATCCAAAACTTGGGAGTAGAATTCTCTGTTTGTAGCAATTAATTTCCCGGCAGTTATCCAAAGAATGCTTCAAAGTACATACTTTCATTTCAAAGGATTTGCTTTTGACAATCGGCAGAAGCAATCGCGCTATTTCTAAAGGGTATTCTAGAGTGTTTGAATGTTTGGGATTGGAAATTAAAAAAGGTGCTTTGTCAACAGAATCAATGACTAATAAATATTTTTATTCTGGATAGTTATCGCTATGTATTTTAAGTATGTATTTCCTTTGATACTTTTCAGCATACTATTATGTTATTTGAAATTTTTAAAAAAACCTAGGTTTAATAAATAATGAAAAGAAATTAACAATATAAATTAATCAATTAATAATATAAAGATATACTTTTCAACACACTATTATGTTATTTGAAATTAAAAAAAAATAACGTAGGTTTAATAAATGATGAAAAGATCTTTAAAGACATTTTTACGTTGCGTGCTGATACCAAAGGCTATTAATTCGATACTTGATTAAAATTTTCTAAATATAATTTTTTGAGAATTGTTGAAAAACATCCACTTTTTTCATGAATTTCTTTCATTCTCACATTTTGAAAAACATGAAAAAACATAATTCCATCAAAGCGAAAATATTATCTGAAAAGGATTCCATTTCAGATATTCTAAATTTATATACAGAAACACTTTATTAGCTACTCGTAGAAATCTCATGTTCCCATGAATCTATTTGACTAGTATAATTTTTTTTATATGCCGTAAAGCACCGTTTATACGTCCTTCAGTGAACTGAGGTAAAACGACATATAAATGAAAAGACGTATAATGGAAATTATACGTCTTTTCATTTACATGTCGTTTTACCTCAGTAATAGCAGTTTAACCTCGCTAAATCATACTTAGGGGGCCAAACGCCCTCCTGCAGGCGTGGTGCGGAAACTTGAAGAGGGTGTGCCAGTTCAGGTGTCGGTCTCGTCATCTGATCGCTGTTCAAAATGACGAGGTCCATCCCAAAATAGCCCTCCTGCTGCTTCAGACGGGACGTTAATATATCTAAACTAAACTCTTCAAAAAAGAATCTATATATAAAAAATATTTTTTTATAGTATTTTTAGGCAAATCGCTCGTGTTCATTTTCTCTTTGCATCCATACTACATTTAGGGACAACTTAAGCTGATAGCATGCGGAAAACTATTCTAAACATTATTATGCTTAGTTAAGTAGTCTTGAAAATAATCCTAGTGCATTTAAAAGTAATGAGCATGTTGTAAGCGAATTTAGTTTTAAACATAAATGATAATTTTTTTCTTGTATTAAAATTTTGTATTTAAAACAGAAGCTGATTTTTTTATATAACTCTTTTTTCATAACCCTTAAACACTCAGAGACACACATTACATCATTCAAAGATAATTAGGGCTCTACGTACTGTTAACTTGAATTGCGTTTGACGACAGAAATTTAATGAAAAAAAATACGTAAATTTAGAAACATGAACATAAATTTAGAGAAAACGGTTAAGACTTTTTTTACATTAAATAATACGTATATCTTGCGTAGGTAATCACCATAACAACAGCACCATTAACTCAATTCGAAATGGCACAGCTTAGCTTTGCTTTCAAGCAGTTAACTGATGACGTAAACAACGGTTTACAAAAAACTATGATGACGTAGGGCAGTCGAATTCTAAAAGACTTTCTTCCTTCCGTTGTTTAATCTCCCCCTCTGTGCAATTCTTTGCGTAGGTGGAAGTGGTTAAATATCCTTTTATACATTTTTAAAAATCTTCTTTTTATGTATTATGGTGAGAGAATGGAAGCATGGGATTAAAATTTGCACAGAAAATGTTTTATCTTTGGTTTTATTTTCAACTTAGAATGCATAAAACTAAAATATATATCTTTGTTTCCACTCTTAAATTTCATTTATTCTTCCAAGCTTTCGAAATTTACCTCACGTGGGATTAGATGCTTGACATAGATTGTAAACAAAGTCGCTTAAGGATAAATATGGTAGAAACAAAGAACTACAACTAAAACGGAAAGTTGGGTCATGAAATTCGAAAAAAACAATTCAAGAATAGTTTTTAATACATTTTATAAGAATTTCAGTAGTTTTTTTGTGTATTAATAAGTATTATTATCCTTTTATGTCACTTGTCCTTTTCTATTTCTCGTATAGGAAGAATAAAAAAAGTATTTTAATCGTCAAAAAATTCAGTCTCGACATTTTGAAAAATCTCTAAGTTACAGACCTCTCTAAGCTCAAAAAGCACATTTTTTGGAATTATGTCTTTCTGTCTCTCCCATATGTATGTGAACATCATCAGTGATGTAGTCACAAAATAAGCAGTGCCGGAACGTTCTAACCTTTGTGACAAAAATTACGGACATTTTCCCAATTTTTTCTTATTTATTTCTCGTTAAAAAAAAATAAGCTGTGCTGGAATGGTGTTCCGGTGCGTTCCGGCTCCACTACATCCCTGAACATGATAGACAGTATGTGACAGAAAGATAGATAGCGATGATATTTGTTATGTAATTTTCATACCAACTTTGTGGGTACGTATCAGAATTTTGGGCAAAACACCAATTGGGAGAATGTTTGCCTGTGTGTATGCGAACACTACACCTCAAGAATACAATGAGCTCCACTGATAAAATATCTTCACTATACCGATACAAGTAAATGAATAAAAACAGATAAAAAAATTTAAGAGATTTTAAAAAATACCCCTGGCTTTAAAGTTTACGCTCTTTCACGCAACTAGACAGTAAGACATCAAATTCTTGAAAATATTTCATAATGGCTTTGAAATTTCAAAACAATTTGTAGGAGAAAACGGATGAAGCATCCGGAAATGACAGGAAAACAGCTGTTTGAATCGGATATTGAGTGAATATTCTTTCTAAAACAAAACTCAGGAAAACTGCACGCCTTTTGACGTAAAGGACATCGAGGTTTTTGAACAGGAACCACACAGATTGTTCTCGGAAGTCAAGCAACTTGGCAAAATGAGAAACGATATAATATTAATCTTTCAGGTTTCAAAATCAGAAGTCTTGTCTCAAGTCGCTAGACGTCGCGCATCCGCGCGAGTCGCGTCAAGTATTGGTAAGTTTGCAATACTTTTTTTTTTCTGAAGGGAATAACCTCTTTACCCATTGATAGCTTTTGATATGGAGGGTTCAGAGCAGAGGCATAGCACCCAGGGGGCAAGGGGGGATACATGTCCCGGGCGCCAGTCTTAGGGGGCGCCATGGGGACAAAATATTAGTGTGTTTCGGTCACTTTTTAGAGTAAAATATTATGAAGAGGCGAAAAAATAGCGCTAATCCCCGGCTGCCAGTCTTAGGGGACGCCATGGGGACAAAATATTAGTATGTTTCGGTCACTTTTTAGAGTAAAATATGATGATGGGGCGAAAAAATAGCGCTAATCCCCGGGCGGCAGTCTTAGGGTACGCTATGGGGACAAAATATTAGTGTGTTTCGGTCACTTTTTAGAGTAAAATATAAAGACTAAGCCCCGGCCGCCAGTCTTAGGGGACGCCATGGGGACAAAGTATTAATGTGTTTCGGTCACATTTTAGAGTAAAATATGAGTGTGTTTCGGTCACTTTTTAGAGTAAAATTTGATGAAGGGGCGAAAAAATAGCACTAAGCCCCGGGCGCCATTTACCCTTGTAAGTAACTGATGGCAACAGGGGGCGAAAATATATATTTTGCCCCGGGCGCCACTTGCCCTCGCTACGCCTCTGGTTCGGATCTAAACTGAGTCAGGTCCTGTTTTGCCCATTTTGCATTAACACGACCACGTATGTGTAGAAAATGTTTTATTTTCTATATAATAATGATTCACCTCCGTAGTTCATTTATTGATCGCATCGTGACGCGGATACTTTTCTTTCATTAATTTAAAACCTTTAATTTTGTATTTCTTGGGCATATTTTTTCATTTGACCAAAAGTCTCCTTTCCAGGATCTAGATATCCCTCATAGCAGTGGCGAATCCAGGATTCGGGTCGGGGTGGGGTGGGGGGGGCTGAGGTCATAACAATTTTGCATCGTAGTGACGAATATCAAACCTCATGGCTTATGTAAACCAAAACACTTTAACTTTATAGACTTTCCTCATGTGACAATAAGAATCATAAAGAACACTACAATACTTTCGATAATTTAATGAAAAACACAATGAAATAACTAGCCAAAAATTTTTTTCGACCGCGTCAACGCTACAAGTATAAGTGAAATGACTAGAAAAGTAGGAAAATTTTCGAGCCTGTCCAGCCAGAAAGCAATGTGTCACGATTTTATTATTTTTTTAAATGAAAATTAAGAACAAATAGCTGTAGTGATTTTAAATAAAATCAAGAATTTTATTTAAAGCCCGATAGCCCCCCCCCCTCGGATTCGCCACTGCCTCATAGCAAAAATTAAATTCCTTTTGTCTGTCTTTCTTATGTAAACATAAAAACTATATTTAAATTCCATAATTCTGGAGTGGTGGTGCAAAGTTCTCAATGAATCAGCGGAGCACTGTAAAACTGACTCTGTTGCTCAGTTCCTAGTTCAGTTTGTATCCACCAGGCAGCAAGAACACTTAGAAGTCCGCTTTTATTTTAAACTAGAAGATTTGTGCCCGTCTAAGACGGACTTTTAGCTTGCCAACAATATCTCTTTACTAACGAAAGTTGAAGAAAATCTCATGCAGATTGCCGGAGTGCTTAAGAAATTTTTTAAAAAGCATGAAAACAGTATTAATGAATCAATTGACACTAACTTTCGTTTTTTCCGAGTAAAAATAATGTAAAATCCAATAACAGAAAAAAATGCATCACCAAATACAAAATAAAAAAAATGATGAATTGGATCCTTTTTCAGTGTAAGAACGGTTAGAGAATATTCCTAAAACCATTGAAATAGAGAGACCTGAAAATAGTTGAACGCTTTCTCTTTCAAAGATAAGGGAAATTCACTTCTCCTCTCAAAAACCTCTCCGAACCCTCCCCTGTTCCCCCGTTCCGAATTCTAAGAAAAGAAACCCCTTCCCGTTTCCCTGCGTCTGGTTTCTGTGGTCGCGCCCGCATTCCTGAGCGTTAGAAGCCTTTTCACGACTTTTCTAATGAAAATGCAGCTAATCAACTTCGAAATCTGTTTTCTAAAATTCGAATCTCACGAACTTGGTTCACTTTAATTCTAAATCCTCCAATTATCAGATTGCTTAACCTAACGAATATATTTTTTTGAAATGCCTCTGCATTGCAATTAAAATTTCATGAACCAGTTTAATAAACTGATAAATAGATTTTATTAAAGACAAACGGCATAAGGCGACCATTAACCCTCTCACACCGATCGAGGTCACCCCGGGCGGTCTAAAAATTTCCCCTTAACTGCGACGAAGGCCGGTCTGAGGCGGTTGGCTTCTTTTGAGGGGAGATGAGGTTCTGAGATGGCTTAGAATATAAGCGAGAAAAGGGGGTCCAATTATCCTTGCCAAATACAGCCCATTTCTGTGCGCCTTAAGGGAAGGTTTTAGCAGGGGTTGTGTGGTGGGGTAAGTGATCACCCAGGTTGGGAGAGTCCAATTCATCTCTCTTCCTCCCCAAAAGTCCCGGCTTTGAAGGAGCTAGAAGAAAAAAGTCGCCTCCTGATTAAAGAGTTAAAGGAGCTAGATGAAAAAAGTCGCCTCGGGTTTAAAGAGTTAAAGGACTAGAAGAAAAAAGTCGTCTCGGGATTAAAGAGTTAAAGGAGCTAGATGAAAAAAGTCGCCTCGGGATTAAAGAGTTAAAGGAGCTAGATGAAAAAAGTCGCCCCGGGATTAAAGAGTTAAAAGAGAGTAAAAATCATGTAAAAATAATGCAAAATTTCAATTTAAGTTAAAATTATGTTCACAAACTTTTATGATAACTTATCGGTTGTTTTGTAAATCTCTCAGTCAGTGTATTGAGCATAGAAACAAATGCATTGTTTTTATTTCCGTTGATCTAAAATCGAATAGTCTTTCTAGGCCTAATCTGAAAATCCGTGAATCAGCTTATTTAAATATTTCAATAACTATCCTTTCCATATAAAATCCTTTCTAAAGATAAATATAGTAACCTTTTATTCAAAATTATTATATCGAACTTGCCATTTAACTAAAAACTAGATTACAGATGATTATATTACTTTTTATTTTAATACAAACGATTAAGTTTTTGATATATAAAGAAAAGAAAACTTTTAAGTGCGAATGAATTTTAAATAGCTAATATCGCAAGGTAATCATAAAAAAGTTATTTCTCTAGTTTTCAAAAATTTTGTTCGTATCTAAACTAATTGATTTACGCATTCAATTTTATCTGCGTTGAATAAATTTAAAAGTTAATGCGACAGAAAAACATTCAACGCTCTGTTGCTTTCTAAAATCCTTTTTTCTTACATTTTTGGAGATAAAAACTACAATAAAACAAACATTTTTCCTCCAGTTAATAATTTAGGGACGATAAGAACCCTACAAAAATTCTTGAGCGCGGAGGAGAATTCGCGTATGCATTCAGCGTGTAATAAAAAATGCGCTTAAAGCACTCATTTTAGTTGCTTGGAATGCGCTGGGATGGAAAACATTTCGAACGGTGTACGACTCGTTGATGTCTGTTACGCAGACTGGGAGATGGTATGTCGCAAAATTTCATTTTTTTCTCTTTTATTTATAATAACATATAAATTTATTTTTGGAAAGGTAGCGAGGAAACTTTAACCCTCTGAGCGCGCAATTATTTTGACCTTTTAATTGTCTTGTTAGAAAACTTAGCTTTTAAAGTAAATGAGTCAATCTTTTTTGCATTTAATTATATCTCTGAAATCTTAAGAATACTTTATCCATGATTGTTTAAGAAAATGTACTTATAAGTACGAGCTATCCGCTTTTGAATTGAACATGAGAAACGGAAAAAGACGTTTGAGCCGCTGGAGGGTTAGATGATTTTACCCATTTAGTTTAGTAAATGTAAGGTTAAGAGATGGTCTAAATTTCTGTAAGGTAAATAAATGTCGCTAAATTTAGTTTTTTTAAGTACATTGCTGGTCTAAATTTCTGTAAAGTAAATGAAGGCCGCTAAATTTAGTTTTTTTAAGTACATTGCTGGTCTAAATTTCTGTAAGGTAAATAAAGGTCGCTAAATTTAGTTTTTTTAAGTACATTGTTGGTCTAAATTTCTGTAAAGTAAATGAAGGCCGCTAAATTTAGTTTTTTTAAATACATTGTTGGTCTAAATTTCTGTAAAGTAAATGAAGGCCGCTAAATTTAGTTTTTTTAAGTACATTGCTGGTCTAAATTTCTGTAAGGTAAATAAAGGTCGCTAAATTTAGTTTTTTTAAGTACATTGCTAGTCTAAATTTCTGTAGGGTAAATAAAGGTCTGTAAATTTACTTTTTTTTTTAAATACATTGTCGAAAACAGTTAGGGTATATTTTGATTTTGGATATAAGCTGCCATTGCTGGAAAATTTTGTTGATTAATTTTAGTACGAAAATGCATAACAGTCGCAAGCCATAATTGATAAAAAAATTATTTACGAATTAAGGAATAGTTAAATTTTATTCTACTCACGAAACAAGGAGTGATTAAAATTTCTCTACGCAGGGGATGATTAAATTTATTCTACTCACAGAACAATGAATAATTAAATTTATTCTATGCACGAAATAAGGAATTATTAAATTTATTCTATGCTTTGAACAAGGAATAATTACATTTTGTTCTAGTGTTTCGCTAGAAAACAAATATAAATAAGCATTTTGTACATGCCATTAAAATGATTAAAAAAAAGCAGAAAAAGACGCATTTCCTCAGATAACTAGAGGGAGCGATTACCTTTTGGCTTTCTCACATGCTAAAGCCGGCCATTCACTTGAAGTATAAGTTGTCCTAAGCCCGTTTTTTTCCTACCCATTTTAATCGAGAAATACAGGCACGCCATTCACTTGTATTTAAAAGGACGCTAACTCTGAACGAAGGTGGGGGGAGCTATCTTGTTTCCTTCTCTACATCTGCATGTCAATCGCTCTTCGATTTACCCCAGTCAGCAGATTTTAATTTATGCCACCCTCGAAGCGAGGCTTCAATCTACGCAAGGCTTTTCTGTAGCTTCTTTCAGGGTCCCTCTGATTTTTCGTTCCGATTTCAGTCCAGACGGAATTCCAACCATGGAAAACCGTTTGGCTCATTTCCATAGATTTTTATCGCTTTTTCCTTCTCGCGCTCCAATATATACAGTTTATCTGTGAAGTGAATGGCCGGCTTAACACAATATGCCGCGTTCTGTTTATTTCTCCTTATACGAGTGTGTGCCCCCGCAACGAATCACAGAGGAAGCACCAAAGCCCGTAAGTGAGTCACGTGCCGGGATGACCCAACTGGTACGAAGCGCATACTGAACAGTTTAGCGCGTTCTGTAGTATGAGGCTGGACATTGACGGTCGGACCGTTCTACATCGTTCGGTACTAGTCGCACCAGACCATTCCAGTTTTCAGCCCATCAGTTTAGGTAGATCATTCATGGAGGATCCATGCAAACAACACAACCGGTCACTTCAATCTCCCAGGGCTACTGTGCCTACCCCTCCTCCCGCTTTCCCAAGAGAAGTTCACTCTTTGCTTTTGCTTTTCTTAGTTGTGTTCACATACACACGGACAGGTAGACAGATAGACTTCCGTTCTACGGATTTCGTCCAAAATTTGATACATATCTCCAGTTCTGACGATAAAACTGTACCAAATATTATACATTTAGCTCTTTACTTTTCTTAGTTCTGTCCACATGCACACGAACAGGCAGACAAATAGACTTCCCTTCTACGGATTTGGTCCAAAATTTGACTTTGACTTTTCTAAATAGAAGACGCTCTACAATTTTGTAATTGACATTTTTCCCGTATCTTGCACCGTTTTCGAGATAGGACCGCTAATTCCAAAATTTGTCGATAGATGGCGTTGTAAGTTGTCTCATCGAGTAGCGCATAGCCTTTTTACTATACCTAGACACCACCTTTATGGCCTAAGCTGTCACCGTTTAGAAGTTAAGGGGGTGTAACGGATATAAGTGGGAACCCTGTATATGCCGCGGTGGCCTAGTAATAAGGTCTCAATTTCGAGACCGAGGGTTCCAGGTTCGAAACCCGATCCTACTGAAGATCCGGCGTGTATGAGGCCTGTTGCACGTTAAATGATATGCAGTGGCCAAATGTCCTCCCGCTGGTGTGGTGCGGAAGTTTGGAGATGGGGTGCCAGCTCAGATGTCGTCCTTGTTATCTACCACGATTCAAAATTCCGAGGTCCGTCTCAAAATAGCCCTCGTGTTGCTTGAAAATGGGGTGTTAATATAACTAAAATAAATCTACAATCTATATTGTTCCTTTACTTGGGGAAAAATAAATTTTCAGGGGTTCTTTTCAATGGCTTTTCTTTTATCAATAGGATATCTGAGATATACGAATGCAATGTGATCACAAACTTTTTTAGGAATGGTTTCTTTTGGTGATGAAACAAATTTGGTATGGAACAAATTTGATTTAACGTACCTCATCAACTGCCTCTTTAGTAATATATTGTAATTGTGAAGAGATTTTCTGGACAGTATGTAGTGTAGACACGTTGCTGTTACAGGTCTGTTACGTCCTTTTTGCACTTCCAAAATGTGCAGTGGATTCCAAAATTAAATTGGCACGGCATTTTTGAACTGAATCAGGTGAAACTGAATTGATATATGGCATTATTTTCACTAATATTTATTGTGACTTGAAGGGCAAATTTACAAAAGGGACATAAAAACCACCCTTTTAAAGAGCATTCAAAAATTTCTTAAAGACATAGATAATTTTAATTAGGGTTTCTGATTTCCCGCCCTTTTTTCCTTCCGGGAAATTCCGGGAACGCATCAAAGTTTAAAAAATCTAAAAATTAGTTATTTTTAATTTATATTAATAATAATTACACAAAATGATGATATTCATGAATTCCAAAATTTATACTCCTTTATATATTGAGCTACAAAATGCAAATAAAATATATTAATTATTCAGTTTTAAAGTATGATTTAAGAGAACATAAACAATCTATGCTTTTATCGTTCAGCCTAGTTCTTAGCTTTGTTATGAACAACCCGGCAGCAGAAAATACCCTCTCAGCTTCAGCTGATGCTGGAGGAATTGTTTCCAAAGCCTCACCCAGTTTTATAATATTTGCTGATCCATTTTCTCTTGAGTCAAATAACTGCAATTCTTGCTTTACTGTATTGCTCAAGCTAGAATTCTTGCTAGTTGACCAACGTAGGACCTTTGTTTTTCAGTGGATCGCTTTTTCTAATTTCTGATACAACGTCAAAGATTTCTCTTCCAAAGTTTCCGTGCTCTCTTCTGAGTACGAAGAGTTGGACAGTGATTCGTCTTCCTCGCAAAAATACCTTGTCGTAATTATCTTAGATTGTTGAATCAAGGAGTTTTTATTTGGTAAACGTGAAAGATCAACAGTAAATGCAGCAGCATCATACTTTCTCCCAAAATTTAGATACTGCATTAATCCAACTAAACTAACATTGTGTCTCTCGCTAATTTTTTGGACATGGGAACATTTCATATTCTTAGCGAATTCTGAGTTTTGTTGGTTCAACTCTCCAATAATGAAAGCAAATACTCCTTCAGCAGTTAGCAAAGTCGCATTTCGACTACATAGTTTTTCTAGGCCAATTTTTACTGGCTTCAAGCCTGCTACAGTTACAGTCAGAGTTTCAAAATCTACATTAGCCAAATTTTTTTGTTCTTTAATATCAATTAATGCTTTTGAAATTGCTGATTTTATCTCTAAAAATATTTCAAACATTGCCAACATACTATTACAGCGTGTTTTGTGTCTAAACAAATAATCTTTTCACAGCGAAACTCTGCTTTAACATAAATTTGTAAAATATCATTTTTGAGAAGTGATTTTCTGGAATCCCGGGAATTCCCAGGAAGCAAGTATAATTCCCGGGATTACAAAAAGTAGGAAAATCTTACGATTCCCGGGATCTCGGGAAAGAAACCCTAATTTTAACAGTTAGGAAGTATTTTCGTTCTGATAAATAGAATGTACTTATTTATCGATTCCCCATGCCCCTGATGTTGAATGCTAACAACAGGCTGCTAATTCAAACACCCCGACTGCCTTGAAATTCTTCCTTAGGAGAAGCTCCGGTTGAATTTTCAAATCTCCCACGGAATTTGAAATCCAATTTATGTTCTTACTGTTAATCCTAGAGACGGGGAGTTTCTTTTTCGCTCTTTTTACACAAAGAAAAACCCAATTTATATATCCGGAAATCTAAACCGCCGTTTTAACGATCAGGAGAAAGCGTCGTTTTATCCCCGTTTCCTAGTAGAACTGTTTCTTCTGTCGCCATATGCCTCCTGGTTGCCATGGGAACGCTGACCTCCACCCCTTTCCTCCTATCGACCCTTTCCCCTAGAAGCGAACCAAAAGACGCAATTTTTAGGTACAGACAATGTTGCAACAAGTGGTAAGATGCTCAGTTTTGGATGTCCAAATGTGGAATATTCAAAAATCGATGTATTTCATAAGTGCACTTGCATGGTCGACTCCCTTCCCAGTTGGTTTGGGGTTTGCTTCTTAAAAAATATTGATTTGTATTATTATTATTAACATAAATTGGATTTCAAATCTCCCACGGAATTTGAAATCCAAAATATTGAAAAGGGTCATATATCATTGATCATATATTGGAAAGGAAATTTTGTGAATCTCACTTTGAAAGACATATTATTCTCATGTTTCTCAAAACGAGTTCAACGAATCGTTTGGACATGGCGATAATATCTCGGATTGGAGGATCGCCGGTTCGAGACTTAATTCTACAGTAGATGCACCGTGAATGAGGACATGATGCCCCTTAAATTTGCCATCTCATATCAGAAGCCCTAAACCGGTGTGATGTGGAAGGTTGGAAAAGGGGTTGACAGCCGAAGAATCATCACATATTCATGGTTCACCCGAAATTTGAAAGAAATCGCAGGTTCGATTTCCAATTCTACAGAAGATGCGCCGTGAATGAGGACATGATGCGCCTTAAATTTGCCATCTCATATCAAAAGTCCTAAACTGGTGTGATGTG
>BGPR01001013.1:38936-100655 GCA_013235015.1 Araneus ventricosus | reverse complement strand
CTGAGTAGCATTAAATTATTGTTATAAAACTGAGTAGCATTAAATTAAGTTCATATTGAGTTTACTTAAAGATAAGAACTTTTTTCTTAGATTTACGATCGTAAAGCTTTTCATTAACAACTTTTATACACATATACAGTTGTAGATCTCTTGGTCACATTTATGAAGGATTATACATATAATTATCATTGACTGAACTTTCACAGGAAGACTTTTCTATTCACGGTTTGATATTGTTGTGTTATGGTTTTGTGATTTAATATTTTCTGGTGATAATTTCGGAAGTTCTTAATTACGCCATCATAAAATTTAAACGGTTACACAGGTAACTGATTTTGAAGTTTTGATATTGCCACTCCTTTTGTATTAAATTTGCCCTGATGAATCTAAAAATGCCCTTAATTTTGCCCTATTACTTATCAAGGTTTTTATTTCTTAATTATTATTTTTATTTTTTGTACTAAGCAATGTAATAAAAATGCATCTTATTTTCTATCAAACAGAAACACTTATTTTGTTTAGAAGTAAATAAATGACTTAAATTCGCTTTGCATCATTTTATTATTATAAATGGCTCAATACCAACACGCAGTAGCAATGTCAAGTGCAGTGGTGACTTGTCCATTAGGGCTGCAGTCCTCCCTGAAATTATTTTAAAAGCTTGTATTTTCGTTTTTATTCTTATTTGACTAATTTTCCACTTTGAGAGTTCATTGTTCAACGAAAACGGCAAAAAAGTAATACAAACGTAAAAGGAAGACGGAAAACCAATCAACAAGTAAGAGAGACACAGTCTGGAGCTGCAAAGAGATTTTCCCACCAGAAGGATCAAAATTCGCGCACTGAACAATCGGAAGAAAAAAGCAACCCTTTCTCCCTTTGAATTTAGAGGCACCTGAGCTGCAGTCATTACAGTCCGCGTTTGGCGAGAGATTTTCGTCTTCGCTTTCTCTCATAGGCTGTTTATGTGTTTCTGTTTCACTCCATGTTGCCTCGACAGAAGCGTGCCTGGTTTATTGAATATTCATTTTCTATTGTTAGAAATCACTCTTCGAAAACAAGTTAATTTTCTAAAATATTATTCGATACTTACGTATTAACGCCACCGAGGCTACAGATTGGCGGTAATGCGCCAATAAAGAGCAATCTTGTTTACAAAAACCGCCAAATTGGCACCACTTAAAAACCGCCAAATTGGCGTTAATACGTAAGTACAAAAACCGTCAAATTGGCGTTAATACGTAAGTACAAAAACCGCCAAATTGGCGGCACTTAAAAACTGCCAAATTTGGCGGCACTTAAAAACCGCCAAATCTGTAGCCTCGGTGGCGTTAATACGTAAGTACCTATTATTCAGTTCAAATATTTATAAGGAGGGAGCAACCATTATTATTAGAGGTTTCTAAGAAAAGCTGAACGTAGCAGACCTTCAAAAAATTGTATTTTCACAGCTTTCGCTGACCGAAAAATTGAATATAAATAATGCCGGATTTGAACATTCTTCAAAAACCCAGTTCCAGCAAAACGTTTTGCATCACTGCTTGTTTTCGAGCTGACGAGCCGCCACTGGTCGAGTGTTACCAGATTTCTAGGCGGAGGATTTGAAACGGGTGAGCTGATGCAAAAATGATCTCAGAATCAACAAACGTAGATTTTCACGCCATCTTGAAACTCAGAAAAATACCAATTCAGTGATACCGGTTCGGTTGTCGCGCTATATTTTCCAAATTCTGTCTATTTAGAAAGCATTTTACAATACTTTTCATTATTGGATCAAATTTCAAATAGTTTTCATTGTTTATACAAACATTTAATCACGTGTTTTTTCTACTTCGTTAAAAACTATGCTATGAAGATGCTGTTTATTTTATTTTATTTTATTTTTTGTGCACATTGAGCATCCTTTATTGAACATTTGAAACTTTTTTTTGAGTAATAAGAGTTCAGATTTAACTTCAGAAATAAGCAATGACGAAATTTTTTTATTATATCGATTCATCAGAACTAGAGGACGCCCAGCGGTCGAAATTCGACCGTAATTCATTAAATTTTTAAGTTTGAAAGTTATTGAGGTTCTTTTGTCAAAGAGTATACCTCTATAATCATTGCATATAATTTTTTTTAATTTTGGTCTATTACGTCAGCTGCGAGCGTGTACAAATACGTCATTATGCATTAATTTTCGAATTATTTGAAAAATGCGAACGATAGGAAAAATGAGGTATACCTTGGCTAAGTCATATTTAAAAAACAATAACGCGTGTTTTGATATTTCCTTGGGGTTTTTTTATTGCTATACTGGCCCGGTTTCGCCAAGGCTACACAGTTAATTTGCCTATCTTTTTCAAATTATATAAAATTTAAATAAAAAATAAGAGTTTTTTAAAATAAATAATCTAAATAAATTCCCTCTTAGAGTGGATTTTACTGCGGGGAGATTAAATCAATTACAAATGATCCACTCCGCATAAGCTCCTCAAGGGAGGCCAGACCCAGGAACAATCAGGAACCAGCGAGTGCAACAACATCGACGTAGTGCAAGTCGACAGACATGCGAGTCCAACGATCAGCAAGCTCCGAAAAACCGGCACACAGCCACAAAATGGTGAAAATCACCTATAAGTTCTATCAGCGTTACATAAATTTTATCTTTCTGCACTCCTTCTCCATATGAATTTTAACTATGCCAAATCTCACACTCCTCAATGTGCTTAAAAAGGGGTACAAAGTTTTCTCTTCACGTATTAATACATAGATTACTCTTTAGCCCTGTAATTTAATTTTTATACATAAAAATATATTTTCGCTTCCTTATTATAGTGCACTGGGTCTTTTTATTGAATTAGTAAACAAAACTCCTTTAATACATCAAGCAAACTGTGAAACACTAAACAATTTGGTACTACAGTAAAACTTCGATTAACCGTCCCCATCCGGACAAGGGCTGTGACGGATAACCGAATAGACGGATAACAGATATCTCTTCATACATATGCACAGTAACGTGGTTTCACTGCTGGCTTGGGACGAAAATGAAAAGAAAATCCTTTAAAAGTGAATAATACTTGCATATTGTATTTAATTTTGCAAAACGAACAATATAAACTTCAATATCAAAGTAGTAATGTACAGAAATGTGTTGTAATACTATAACCAGGGGCGGCTGGGGCATAGGGATTGCGGTACTGAAGCACCCCCAACTTTTTCCATTGAGTAAATTTATTTTATTTCGCATTTAATATTAAAATCTATCAATATTCTAACGCAATCTTACATTAAACGATTTCTATCTTCAAATAAGCTACTAGGAAAAACTGAGGCAGAAAACGAAGTTCCTTTTTCACGACCCGACGATGATATGCAACGGAGAAAGTAACTTAAAGTACAGGAGAACAGAGGATCCTACCAGCAACGAATTCCGCCTGCGCGCATGCGTAGTTACAGAGCGCAGGCTTTCTCTTCCACGTTTTTAAACTGAAGGGGAACTGTCGAATTCGGCTGCACCAGTTGAGCTAGGAACAGAATTTCAAACATTTTACCACAGCAGAATTTTTTTTCGTCAGCTAAAACTTTGAAAATAAGTAAGAAAATGAAGGAAAATTAATGATAAACAAAAATTTAGTTGAAAAGGTGGGGGTTTTTTTTACAGTAATTAAATTTAAATGAAACTTCTTGCAATCCAAAGGATTTTTTCGATAGTTTTTAGTTATAAATGGTGATGAAATACATACGTTTTCAAAATTTCAGTTTAGCAAATTTCGAGTTTAAACTTTTTTTTATTAAAATTAATTTGTTAAAATACTTATCTATTAGAAGAGAAAAAATGTTATAAGTTTATTCATTAAATATAAAACTACTCAAAGCTAATGAAAAAAAAAGACACAAAATGCAAGTAGTACAAATATGCATCACGAGCAGTGAAGGATTAAAAGTTACAGCACCCCCAAGATTACATAAACGAGCCGCCACTGACATTAACCTATGTTTTTAAACGACGACGGATAATAGAAACTGACGGTTAATCGAAGTTTCACTGTACACACAGATCTTCGATGTAGTGTGAAGGATTTTATTGCACTTTATATTCTTATATATTTCTATGAGTATGTTTATTATAACAAATGCATTATTGGATTAGTTGAATTTTCATCATGTCCTGCTTCAAATTAAAGCTCAAATTTTAGGTTGGGATCACAGATATATGATTAGGGAGGTGCATGATCACAATGAGCAAAAAAAGTGTAAAAATTGTCTTCTATTCTAATCTTCCCTCTCCTATCCGGGGTCGGACAAATCCAGGCTCGAAACCCGAGTCCACTGAATATCCACAGTGTATGGGGCTTGCTGCATGCCAAATCATACGTAGTGGCCAAACGTGCTCCCACTGGCGTGGTGCGGAAGCTCGGAGAGGGGCTGCCAGTTCAGGTGTCGCCCTCGTCATCTGACCGTGGTTCAAAATTATGAGGTCCGTCTCGAAATAGCCCTCGCGTTGCTTCAAAACGGGACGTTAATATAACAAACCTAAATCCGTCTTCTATTGATTTGTTTCCTATAAAAGACCGGGGCAAACGTCTTTTTTGAAATTTAAACATACAGTAAAGCACCGTTTATACATCTTTCGAGGGACTGACGCAAAACAACGTATAAATGATAAAACGTATAATAGAAATCTTAATAAACAACTTTGATTATTACAAATTTAATGCTGCTAATCCAAATTCATTTAAAAGTGTTATTTTTAAAGTTTTTTAAAAATAGTACTAGTATAATACTGCATAGTATAGAAATCAATAGTTAAATTGTAAAATTAAACATTTATTTAAAAGTTAGAAAAATCATACCTTTATTGCATATCTTGAGTACTAATTACACATATCTTATACGATTTATGAGCATGCAGGGAAGTTTTAAATTTTTAAAAAAAATCTTTAATCGTCTTCTGACATGCTCTTTGATTTTTCTTTTCTTTTTTTCTGCGTCTTTAAAGGAAGGTGGAATATCTTCTTCATCGTCGCTTAAATTACCATCATAAAATTTGTTTTATATTATTTTATCAACTGTGAATAATTTCGAAATCATGATATCTTTATCACAGTTCAAAAAGAGAACATTTAGAACACATTTCACATTTAGAACGGGGGGAAACGACGTATAGACGAAGCTTTGCGTCGTATAAACGAAGTAATTTATCATTACGATGAATCGGGACTGTGATGAAAAAATGAGAAATGTATAAACTGTGCTTTACTGAGGGAGCTAGATTAAGAGATTTAATTGAAATTAAACACAAGAAATTTTTTTCGTGAACAAAAAGGTCGCCAAAGGCGGCTAGTTTATTTATAAAAATAAAGTTCTTTGTAGCAAAAAATTATTTGCAAAACTCTTACTTATATCGTTTTTTGTTTTAGCATTAATAAAGAAATATTAAATTAGGTTTATGTATAATTAAATTACTTTCTCTTTTTTTTATCAGTTTTCTGCTTAAAAGTCCTAGACGCTTTGCATCCAAAAAGACTATATTAAACTCTACCAAAATTAAATAAATATAATAAATCCTTTTAATGTTGTTTTTATCGACCACTACTTTATTAAATTCGAAACAAAAAAAAATGTTTGAGGATAAAATATTGAATTAAGACTGGCAGACGATTTTTTTCCCTCCTCGATCGGAATAAAATAATAAAACCACGTAATTGGGTTTTCTGAAAATCATTCTTTATTCTTTTGTGCAGTATTCTTAAAAAGCTGATTAACCAACTTCTTTAGCGGTTGGAAGCAATTACGGTTAAAAAAAATGTTCAAATTTCAAGATTTTTTTTCATTATTTTGAGAACTTTTGTTGTCTCATTTTTCCATTTAAAGGAAAATAATGAAGAGTAATTTGTTCAAATCCAGGTGCGCTAGTGTGATCAACAACTTCCAAAGAAGTAATTAGTTTTCCGTATTGTGCTCGTGCAAGATTTTGTTTGCTTTCTTTAAATTTTAATGCATGATATAAAATCCATGTTAATTTTTTTATTGTTAATGTATTTGTATCGCTACTTAAATTAACTTGTTGCTTTAATTAGGGACAGTTATAAATAACAACTTGGCGATATTATAACTTTATCTTGTACCATTACTAAAAAGCAATAAAAGAAATGATTTTTGAAATAGTCATTTTTATTTTAACTTGAAAATGGCCAAGTTTTTAATATTATGGTATGATATTAACAACCTGGGTTCACTGTTTTGTTTTTTTCTTATAGCACATTCTTAGCTGCATCTTTTTCTTAATTAAAAATAGGATATCACGAAAAATGCAAGAACAATTAATGGCGTTAATAGCTCGTATAAAAATTCACATAAAAATGTTCACCGTAAAGTCCATTTGCCAAATTTCACTCACTTCGTTTTTTTTAATTATCTTGTTCATACATTCATGGACAAAGAAACATGCAGACAGCTTTCTCGTTGACGAATTTGGCACAAAATTCGATACAGATCAGCAATTTTCGTGCAATGACTACATACCATTTAGCATATTTCGTTTTTGAATTATCTTGTTTACATACAACACAGAGGATTTATGGAGGTCTAAAACGTAGATATTTATCAAAATTTCGATGTTTTTCAGTCTTTGTGAATATCGTATGCGAGAAAATAATAAAGAATATTTTTTAAATTATTGTGATGATTACTAATTTAAAACTAATGTTGATAATGACTTATCTATTTTCAGGCTCGAAAGAAATAGAGACGCACTTTTCCCGTTGTTAACGTGCGAAAGTGCGTACTCCTCAACTCCAACGTAGAAAGGGCTGTCCAAAAATGATGTCACAATTTTTTTCAATATTTTACTTCCCTGTCAGTACAAAGTGTCATACTTCACCATACCCCTCCCTCCCCTTGTCACATGTCACTATATTACAAAACATAAACTCTGCAGTTCAGAAACAAAGCACTACGTTATAGATCATATTTTATTTTTAAACTTTAACTATGTGTTTTAATGACATTTGTGAGCATAACAATAATAATGATTATATGTGTACTTATTTTGTATGAAATAAGATTAAGGTTTACAACAAAAAAAACCTAATTAATATACAATAGTAATAAAATATTAATATAAAAGAGCAATTGTAAACAGTAGTATTTTGGAATTTGAAATGGTATTTGATATATTTTGCTTTAAATCTTATCTTTATTTTATGAACACAAAATACTCATAAACAGATTGAATTTTTTTTTTAAAAAAAAGCGTCTCAATAAGATCAACCTGTTTGTGCCCCTACCAGTTCTACCACTCACCCAGGTGGGGCGACGTATCTTCTGTTGGACATTTCAAGGGTGTTACAGTAGGAGGTTTGCTTCTAATGATGATGAATTTCTGCTGCTACCATATTCTCAGAACCTACCCTGAATGCCTTTTTCAAAAAGAAAGGAATATAAATGAAAAAAAAATCACATGACAGTTGTTTTAGCCCTGATTAAAAAATACCCTCAAATTCTGGTAATTTCAAAATAACTTTAAAATTTAATCTGCTAATTTTAAATGTTTTTATTTTAACCAAAATGTGTGATGTCACACTTCTTGTTACCCCCTCCTCCCTTGTCACAATTTCACGAACCCCCTCCAAGCGTGACATCATTTGTGGACGGCCCCATAGACCCGTTAATTCGGTAGATTCCGTATAGGAATACTACCTTTTGTAATGGTTCTCCTGGCACGCCTTCCGGAAACACATATTATTTTGTGAACACGACAATTAGAGTAATTTGGATTGAACTGTCGAGTAATGTATTGTAGGGAGAATGAAAATCTCGGCCGAGTTCGTAGACGGACCATCCAGCTCAAGGGGCTGGAAAGTTTCATTTCCCCATAACTCCCTTATGATTGAAGACAAAATATTCGTTAAGATCAGGCGAATTATTGCCTGATCATAACGAACAACTTTTTCATAATTTATTAACTTTTCGATAGCTACAATTACTTAGAAGTTAGGGGTTGAAAAGTGATTTTTCAATTGCTTTTGAAATTAAACTTGTGACGTCTTGTACGAAAGCTCTCATAAGTTGCGTTTTCTTCCACTTTCTTTCATCATCATAACTTCAATTCTTATGCAATCAGATGAGAAAGTAGTGGAGAGGTGGGAGTGAAATGTCCTTTTCCTCATCTCTCTGTACAAACGCAATCTACCTTAGCCTTCCCATAAGGACATATTTTAAACTAGTATTGATAATGATTCCTAAATTGAGAAATCTGGTTTAGAATAATGTTATGTAAATTTCTTAGCAGGTTTGGGATTTATGATAAATTATATGTAATTTCAGGTTGGATTTCCACGCTGATCATGCGGAGATTCTTCCATCGTAAAGCAGCCCAATCCCGACCGGCCGCCACCGCTGCAGCCAATGGTGGTCAGCCCGGCACCCGGCCTAGAAGCTCTTCCTCATCCATATCTCCAAGCCACGGTCCAACAGGAAGGGTTCGTGCCCCTGCTCTTCGATCCCGCTCCATGTCGGTGCTGAATGGCCCCATTCCCACCCCGAGCACAGGCCCTCCACGCAGGTTCCACCGTTCCCTATCTTTCTGTGGAGAAAATCAGCCCATAAGCTGCCTCAGCCGCCAGTTAACTCGGACAGAAGAGGACGAAGTCTTCCGATCTTACACGAGGAGGGTTTATGGTCTGTTCGGAGTCCTTTGTGCTATAATCGTAGCCATAGCAATTTATGCTTACCTTTACAACTATGGCAGCAAATCGTGAACTGTTTTCTGGACGATTGGAGTACTCATTCTGAATTGGACAGACTTGCGTCCAAATTGGCCAGAACTTAAGAAAACTGACGAACCAGGCAGAATCTATTTCTGAAACCACAGAATCTGGCTGGTTCTATGAATACCTTGGATGAACAAAAGATAAATACGGTACACGACGATAAAAACAATAGATACGGGGCTAAATTTTGAATGATTTAATATATGGACGACTTAATCAAAGATTATTATTTTCCTTCGGATCTTTTGATTTACGCCAAAAAATGAATTAGATTTGCAGTTATGGGTGACAATTTAAAGTAGTTGAGGGGCAATAATAAGCTAAAGCCATAACTGTTCACTTCTGACAGGCGAGACTTGTCGAAAGCGAAACGGGAGATGCCTCTAATGGCTACATTTTAAAAATATTAACAGCAAACCTTTAACATTATGGGCGTCAATATATTTATATAATAGGGATACTCGTAAACTGTACAAAATTTTTAAAAAAACATCCATTATATAGAAAGATAATTAGAAGGTATTGGTATGAGAAAGCAATGTTTATACTAACCACATTTGATTAGTTATACATTTCAGAGGCATTTAAAGAGGTAAACTCTTCAAGTTTTCTCTATTTATTTTTAGACAATTACGGAGCTTAGTGTTTGTTCTTCAGGCGTCCAGTCGGTAATAAATCTCTTGCAAATTCAGACGCATTTCTGTTATTAGTCTTTTAATCGAAAGAATGCCTCCACTGCTAGGTCTTACAGATCTGCAGACATAACTTTGCTAGTAATTTCATTTCAAATGATTTTGAACCAGCAGAATTATAGATTGATAGAATATTGAATGACTTGAAGCAGACGATGGCTTTTGATGCTAAAAATTCCTAAACTTACCCTCTCAAGTCACTGAATGATTTGGAATAGTGTAAGCAATTAATCTGCAAAGAATCTTGAGAAGTTCCTTTTAATGCAACAGAAATCTATAACTAATCATTCGAAATGTCTCTTCGTATAAGTAATTTCTTTTGAATATCTTTAAAACGAATACCATATAATTTCTATAAGTAATCGAACAGAAATAGCAGATACTATGATTGCAGTAAAAAATAGCTAAAAAATTATGTTCACAAGATATATTTAATAAAATCTAAATTATAAGAATTAATTTAGGATAAAAGAAACTATCTAAATGCTTTAAACGAATTTTCAAAATCCCAGAGAAATATTAGAGGCTAGATAAGCCTGAAAATGCTGTGTTGCATCCAATTCTTACATTGTCAGCTGACAACAAATCTTTGATAGCACACCTTTTTAAAAATTCTGGTTCTGTAAACAAAGCAGACACATCTATAAACATCAATAAGTATAAAAATTTAACTGTAATTTGATCTATTCAGTCTTCGAATGATCTGATAGATTCAATATCCAAAAATAGATTCAATTTGAGTGTTATCGAAGTCCTCCTAAGTCATAAAAAATTAATATTTGATTAAATTCTAATTAGTGTAAAAAGCCAATATTTTTCTTAAAGGATGTGATGGAAATTAACTATTACTTCGAAAAAACTCGTAAATAAAAAAAAAAAAGTTAAAAGGTTTTCTACTATATAATCTAACTTACATCACTAATGCATGTCATATAAATAGTCTTAGTTAAAAGCATAAAGACTCATATCGTATATCTTTAATCAAATAAGAAACTCTTAGTATAATACTTGACCAATGAAATCATCAAAATCAGAATTTCAGTTGATGTGAATGTTTGTTGCTATGTGTTGATAACCAGGAGCACCTAATGGATGTTACAAAATTTCAAGTATATATGCTCGTCTAGATGCCTATATATAAACTCCCAAAACCCAATTTATTTTGCTAAAAAATCTAGCAAGTTAAATATCTAGCCCAAAATTGTTAGAAGTGTGCTTCCATTTTGTGAGCACTACATACAAAATTAATATTCATGAATTTTCATCTCAAGCTGAGAAACCTTTTTTTTAATTGTCTTTGTAACTTTTATATAAAATTTAAACACCTTTCAGAACTGTTTAAGAATTAACTGATTTTTACCCATCAAGATAAAATAAAAATGCATTGTTCAATCAAAGCTTCAGAATCATCCTATAATTGAGAATAGAACTTGACCCATAACATTAATTTACAATTCTGCTTTAAATATACAATGAAAGGTAAACAAACATTTTAATATAGTTTATAAAGATGTTTCTTAAAGATAATACAGTGAAAGTGTATTAATGAAAATCTGAAAGAACAAGTTGAGAAATATATATATATTTCTCAACAAATATATATATAAATGAAGCTTCTTCACAACTACTTAAAAAATAACAACTTGTATTCTTTTTTCAGTACTGAGATATAATTAATCTGATGCATCAATATTGAACAAACTATATATATTACGATGAACGAACACATCATGCTAACTTGCATATAAGTGTAAGTGGCATTTCTTTTCTTGAAGTTCTTTCTAATGGACTCTTATATTCTGGTCCAAAGATGGTTTTAATTGAAACATTCCTATTTTTGCTTCAATTCAATGTTTGTCGTTTTAATGCATTTGTATCTGTTTACACACACCACTGTGATTCTCATGTATATACGATATGTTTGTTTTAATGCATAGTTTCTGCTTTTGTTGTCTTTTCATAAAGTACGAGAATGAAACTTTTATGTTCGGCTATTTTACCTCATATTCTAATTATTAAAACTTTCCATAAAACATAAATGAAGTTTCCTTTCAAAAAGATTTTAATTAAAAATTTCAAATACCACAAATGATAGTTTTGAAACTTGAGTGTAATATACCAAGGTCCTTTTTTGTAATCACTTCCCAGCTGCAGAACACACATACTTGCTATTTTGTCTTGGCAACAGTTTTCTAAAAACAACTCTATCGGTATGATAAAAATGACTTTCCCATTTACTTGCAATCCCCTTTTCTCTTCTAACACTTAACTCTCTGAACTCGGCCAGCATGAGAATTCCAGTACCTCAAAAACTTGAGTATATTTTCGTTCATGAAAACAGAATGAAATCCTTCCTTTCTTTACAGAAATTCCAGTATTAGTTTAGTTTAGTTATATTAACGTTGAATTGCTTGTTGTTGCTTCAAAATGATAAACTAATGATTTATCATTTTGAAGCAACACAAGGGCTATTTTGAGACGGACCTTGTAATTTTGAACCACAGTCAGATGAGGACGGCACTCGAGCTGGCACCCCCTCCTCTCCAAACTTCCACGAATCGGGTTTCGAACCTGGAACCCTTCGGCTCCAAAGCCGAGACCTTACCACTAGGCCACCGCAGCCCCAGAAATTCCAGGAGGATGACACCTAAGTTTGGGAGATGAATTGTCAACAAAGAAATAAATCACTTTTCTTGCGTAAAATTCACTCAGGCGCCCGAAACGGCCGAAGTCCAGCCTCTGTCGAATGGGCAGTTTGAGGTGGGATAGGGCTCATAGGGTTAAGTTAATGACTAGATTTCAATGAAAATTTTAAAGTGCTCAATTTAAGATTTAATTGTTAAATTTAGCTCCAAGAGGAAGCAGTCTCTACTTAGTTTCATTAACACTTGGCACTCAGAAAAGTAATTGCACAATTATTTATTGAATACAAGAGCTCATTTTAGTGGTTCGAGAATTAAAAATATAATTGCATATGTTAATTTTTTCCAAAAAATAAATCTGCAACTCTGTAGGGAATTATTTTTTAATTATCGAACTCAAGAATTATTGAAAGGATGCACTGTTTAGAATGGTGCCAGAAAGGAGCCTTTGAAGTGCAAGGGGTTAATATACAATTAGTTTTGAATATAATTTTACATTTTGTGATATATTATTAATATCTATAATTTTTTTTATTTTGATAATTTGAGAGTCACATTTAATAATTTTTTATATCTACCATTTTTTAGAAATAATTTTCTGCACTGATAACCTTACATCTAAAAACTGAACAGACAAAAATAAACAGCAAATCATTAATTTAGTATATAGAATTTCAATATGATAGCCTCATTTCTTCAAAGCCCTAATAAAAACAAATTAGATGAGACTTAACACTATTTAAAACCCATACAAAAATAACAGATAAACTAGAAATAAGCATTTTAGATTTTTTTTTTGCAAATAACTTCTTAATCTAATTTTATATTGTATCTTTTTCTTGGGAAATGTTCTGCAGTCTTTGAACAAGAAAAATTTTCATTGCAGAATAGTTTCAGCAATAAAAATTACATTGCAAACTCGCATGCAAGACACATGAGAACATTTTTCAGTTTTTGTTAAAATGTGAGTGATAAGAATGCATTCAAGAAAAATGAGTTATCACTATCGTAAAAATATCAAATGAACAAAGCATTCAGTCCTTAGAATTTCATTTGAACTTCCCATAAAATAAAAGACTACTTAGTGATCACCTAATCAGAGGATATGAGACATTTTTTACGCTTGACAAAAAAAAAAAGATATCATTACCCATTTGACTAGGCATGTGATGTATAATCTAGTGAATAACAAAACATTCAAAAAGTTGATTATCTCTGTATGCCTAATTTTATGTCAAGTGTAAACTATACTTTAAGTTTTACAAAAATGCCTTCATTCATTCAACCATTAAGGTGAAAATAAAATTTTTATGGATCAAGTGCAAAAATTTGTCAATCAAAACATAAAAGTTAACCAAACATAAAAGTTAATATTCCTTAAAAACTTTCTATGAAAAGAAATAAAAGGACTTATTCTGCTACTTTGTATATATCTATAATCCCATATGCTTGCTTCTTTTAGCAAAGTTATGTCTTTACTTAGTATGTACATTTTTCTCTTAGTATAGACATTTTTTCTCATTTTGTATATTTCTCAACAAAACATTTCCTTTTCATAGTTACTCGTTAGTTTTCAATCATTTGTAGAAATCTAGGGAATTGTGATATTAGTGGCAGCTAGTGAAATATGTATTTATTATTAGATGGTATTTATTTTTTCTGTATATGAGCTTTACAAAATGTGACATAGCTGTGAATGAAATATTTAATCTACATCAAATATAATGATATATTCCATTATAAAGCTCTTTATGAGCTTGACCTTATCCTTCAATGTCTAGCATAGACTTTATATTTATATACATACTTAAAATAAATAGTTAATTCAAAACAACTCAAACTGTTTACAGAAATAACTTCATTTGTCAAAATACTATATAGAATTAGAACAACCTTTTATATCATAATTATAAAATGCACTTAAAAAGAACAGAAATTGCACAGTGTGATAACTCTAAGAAAATAAAAGGACCAAAATTGAATTATTTATGACAGAATTTTGAAAACATTATTTATTTTATATATTTGTATCAAAAAGGAATGAAGTGTGATGTTTAGAAGTTCAAGACCAGTGACAGCACAGTTTTTATGATTGAGAGGTATGTATGTGTGTTTTGATTTCAGATGTTGTAAATGCACTTCAATAAAGTATTGGTGTCTGAATTTTGTTTTCTCTTTTTATTTTTCATTTTTTTAGAATAAAAATTTGTACATAAGTTGTTGTAGAATACATAATTAACATTTAAAAGTTTCTTTGTTTAAGTAGTAACTATTTACTAAAATAATTACACATGATTTAAGACACATAAAATTTAGTATCAAGAGGTCTAAAGAGGACAAAAACTTTAAGCATTTGGAGACACACATATGTTCAGGAAACAAATCTATTCGATAATTGATTTGACCCTCCATACTAAATATTTTTTATTAACCCCCTTCGGAAGATTTAATCTTGGAATGGTGCTGTATAGCATGGAAACCAATAATGAGCTATACTCATCATTTTACCAGAAGGGGTTAATAAAATAGGTGTTTTAGGCTGTGAAAAAAATCTGTTTAAAGACATCAATCTTCACAATATTATGAATAACTTTTAGTTCAATATAATATGCTTTGAGACTTTCAACATATAACACCATTATAACACAGAAAATCTGCTCAATGTTAAAAATTTAGATTCAGAAATGTGGTTACTAAAACTCACAGAAATATTTCAGATGTACTGCAGTTAGTGATATACTGCAACTGAAACAAAGGCACTTTAACAAAAATTCATTTATTCAAAAGATATCAAAACTTATATTAACACAAAATATGGAAAAAGTCTATTTCCTTTTCTTCTTTTCAGGTACAGGATTGGCCAAAGCAGGAGGAATTGAACTGCCATACACTTTGTTGGATATTTTGTTCATGTAGAACAATGCCACAATTGAAAAGATGAAACTAAAATAGATAAAATAGTATAACATGAAATAAAATACAAAAAGATAAAAAAAGTTAACATTTTATGTAATAAATCTAATTTCACACATTTATTTTTGATAAATTTCAAGAAACTAAATTAACAGAATTAGAATGGTTTAAAGAGCATTTCAGTGAAAATTAAAATATTAAGTGAAATAATTGGGCTAAAAAATAAATAAATCTATGACAGATATCAAGCAAAAATGGTAAGAATAATAGTTTTTATTCATGTATCTAATGTCTCAGAAAGAAAAAAGCAACAACAAATAAATGACAATTAGAAATTTTTAGTTAGTTTAGTACAATTGGAATAGCTGACAACATTCAAGATAGTTTTAATATAATTTACTGAGGGTAAAACATTTATAATAAGCTACCACAAAAATAAAAATTTTAAATCTTTCAATACATACTCTGTAAGTGAAAAGTTATAGCAGAGAATTGCCAAATTTCGATCAGTGCCTAGATTGAATTGGTATAATTTCAATTCTACTAAATATTTGGGCCATAAAATACTAGTGATGTAATGAATATTGAATTGGCCGAATACCAAATACTCGACGAAATTTCAGATCTAATATTGAATATTCAGCAGCCAAATACCTACTTTTTAAAAACATTTCACTTCTGATTTTAAATAAAGTACTGCTCAAATTTTAAAATAAAAAAATGATTTTTCATTATTTGCATAATAAAAAAAATATTAACACCTTGATACATTTTTTTTGTAATATTCTAAATATCTTGATTCCAATAATAAAATGTGAGAAACCCTCTTCATTTTCGACTTGCTAAACAGAAATAAAAAAAGCCATCATTGCAGAGCATGACAATGACAAACACAAAAGAAGATTCAGTGGATAAATTAAAATTGGAAGTAAATTCCAATTTTTATAAGAATTTCTAAGAACTAGGATAGAATATCCCCCTAATTTGTGGGGGGATAAAGCGGAACAATTTCAAAGATTTGTAAATTTAGCAAGAAAATATCTTTCAGCTCCTGGAAGCACAATATATAGTGAGCACTTATTTTCTGAAGCTCGTAATATATATATGCATGAAACCAAACGGAACAGACTTCTTCCTGAAAATGCTGAACAATTATTGTTCTTGTACCATAATTTCAGATTTTACAATGATAAATCTTACTCAACATTATTAAATACACTTATGTTCAATATAAATTTAAATTGGGTAAATGTTAGGACATTATTTAATAAATGTACTGAATAGTAGCAATTCTGAAATATTCTTTATTAAATATATTTAAAAGTGGCGCATTTAAAAAAAATTATTACTCTGAATATATTCGGCCAGCTGAATAGGCTGAATACCGAATACTTTTTGAATATTAGATATAAAATACGTAAATTTTGTTGCAAAGATGCAAATGTGGTGTACAATATCATTTTAAAGAGAAAGTGATACGTAGTTACAGTCAGAGAACAAGTGTTTAGATTTAGATATTATCAATTAACTAAATAGCCCTTAAGGGTGTTTTAAAGAAAGTAGCAAAATATCTTATTATACCCTCACATAGAAAATTTTTTTGCTATAATATTTTATTAAAATACTTTAAATATAAGATTATGGGATTCTTTTTAATCTAAAAGTTGTTTAGATTGGACCACAAACAATTGTCTGAATTAAACGGTTTGAATCAATGGAACCATTATCTCAAACTACAGGAATAGCCTAGAAAGCAGTTATAATCACTAGTAGTCCCCATATGTTGGAACTGAAACAAGCAAAAGCAAAAAGACATTAAAGACATCAAATATTGGTTCAAAAAGAATGAAAACTAATGTTGCATAGTTTTGATGCATATGTGAGGAGACAAAGGAAGAAATGATACAGAGCATAAAATGTCATACTTGGATTCATACATTGTGTACTGGTGTGAATATGAGAAAAAAATATTTTGACTGTAATTGTGCATAGAGAAATTGGTTGTCCAATTTAGGAAATCAGTTCCAATCTTCCAATCCAATTCTTGGCAACCAGTTTCCTTAACTGGACCAATGACATAATTTTTTAAGCTACTTTTTTTCTATTTTAAGGTGTATTTCATAAAAAGCTAATTACATTGTTTAGAAGATTACTACTCAATTTTTTATTTAAATTACTTCTCTATCACTACATTAAATAGTGTCCAGATGGTCCAAATTTGACAACTTTCCCCTACATGCTCTTTAACTACGGGTTTATAAGTAAAAGATTTTAATTTAGAATTTAACTGAAAGGAAAACCATTTTAATTTAGGAAAATAAAATTCTGAAAACTGTTTCCTTAAGGGTAAAAGTAAGTTCAATGGAAAAATTTTTATACTAAAAATATGTCCCAGGTAACAAATTATTTCTATAAAAAGCTATGGAGTTTTGTAATTTAAAATACTTTGGCAAAACAAAATTGACGTTAAAAAAGTATTAAGTGTCATCTAAGACTAATTTTATGCTAACAAATATTCCCAACAAAGTCTTATTTCATCAAATTATAAAAATCAGTCTGAATGGAAGATAATCATGACTTAAGATTGATCATGGATAAAGGACAGTTTATTTAAAAGAGAGTTGAATAGTTAAAAATTATATACATAAATATAAAATAACAAAAAAATGTACAAATACAAAATAATAAAATGCTGGCAGAAAATTTTAACAATTCATGCCACATATAAGGTAAGCTGAAATGTAATCATAGATCTCATGATGATAAGTTTGATATACTATAATTTTTCAAATTCAAATGCCACTGATTTGGAGATTTAAATATTACTTTGTACCTTCATTTCATAAAATTTCAATAAAATACTTTCATTTCATACATTTGCTAAAAACAGCAGTAACCAAACACCATTAAAAATATAAATTATTAAGTAGATAAAGCAAAAACTATTATGCTGTTTTAAAATCCAAAAAAAATGAAATTACATTATAATATTCAGTCTCAGATATCAAAACAAAACAAATTTATAAAACTGATTGAAAGTGGAACTTAATGATTAAAGGATATGAGAATAATAATAGTTTAATATATTAATATGGTCAGTATTGCAGATAGTTTTAAAAAATGGATGTTGGACCAGATAATGAATCATTAAATGCAAAACAAAACACACAGTTTAGGTAATTCTAAATGAATCTATATTGAACAGCTCAAAAGGGATCAGTCTTTAGAAACACTTATCTATTATTTCGGTGATGAAGTATTTTTTTTTTTCCTTTCTTTTTTTTAATGTAGTGTTTTCACAAAAGAGTAAAATATTGTCAACAACTTAAGTGGAAACAATAAAAAATTGTGTTCCGATACCTCAGAAGAAAACAGAAAGATACTTGTATGATTTAAATTAAACTGTCTAAAAAGTTATTGTTGAAGTGAATACTTTCCAAAAGTAAATGTCACAGTTAAGATATCGTCTCTTAACAAGCAAGTAAGATAAGAGGAAGAAAATACTCCATTTTTTTGTAATCAATAAAGAATATTTCTGAATTTTCTTAACATCTAATATAAACATTAGGCCGCATGTTCCTATGAGATGTGAAAAAAATTCAGAAATATTCATGATTGGTTGTGAAAATTTGTGTTTTCTAACCCTTTGAAATTTCAAAAAATTGAGATAAGTGGTCTTGCTTGTTCAGCGACGATATTTGCTATTAATTACCTCATAATAATTAGGAGGATGAATGTTACTGTTACGTTATATTTATGTTGTTTTGAAAAATTTATAATGGCACTTCAACTAATCCATAATCAAGCATATACTTTATTAAATAAATATAATTTTTCTTGTACAGTGCCTTGTTTAAGATACATATAACTTCTTAAGTTACATATTTCCCATTCTATATTATTACTATTAGATCCAATATTGAAATTTTATAAGCAATAATGTTAAAAGTAAAAATCATTTTTGTAAGTGAATATTTCTTTTATAACAAGGTTTAAAATATGTGATAAAACAGAAATTTTCATATTAATTTTTAATTCATATTCAATTATTCCTAGCATTTTTTCAAAATATTTCTGCAGAATTTCATGCCAAAATGTATTTCAAATTGTTGATGTGCCTCTTCAAATTCCAGTAGAGTATCAAAATTCTAGATACATGTTAAGCACAAGTCATTCAGTAACTGATTAATATCCCTGAAACATTAATTTCATTCTTTCACAATCAAAATTACAAAGATTCTTTGGGAAATTAAAAGCAATTGCTTACCAAGTTGTAATGCACACTCTATGAATCAAACCACAAGCAAAAACAGCAACCAGAATGCTTATTAAAACTGCAAGAAACAAAGAATAATTAGAACAGTTGTGAAGCAGGTATTTCAAAGTGCTGATTTAAAATAGGTCATTTAATACAGAAAACTTAAAAACTGTTATATAGAGGGGAAACTGCTCAGTTGGGTGGACAACCCTAAATTCCATACCTTATATCAATTCAAATAATATGGCAGACAACAGGAAAAAATTATTAGAAATAAAGAGAAAGCTATTTCTAAAAATATAACCATGTTCTAAATCTACAGTATTTGGTTATCTTTGGACCAATGTTTATTTTTAACTGTGAATCTTGAAAGAGAATTTAAAGAAAAAAATAAGATCACCTTAAAATGCTCAGTATCTTATAAATGTCAATCTCTTTAAGCAAAATCAGGAATATGCTATTAACGGATATCATATGGTGTAAGTGGAAAAAAATCACTCAATTTCTCATGTATGTCCCTAAATGTACAGATGGTTTTTTTTATTCCCCCCTTTTAATTTTCTTTTAAAACTACTGAAATGTCTAGTCTTAAGGAGAACTATCTAATAACATGTGGCAAGACTTCCCAAACCAACTGTATAATGTTCAGATAAATAGTTCTGAATGATGCTTAACACCATTATGTTGAATAATTGTATACTTTATTTTTTGTTGATTTATGATGGATATTTATTTTACCGATGATTGATGTAAGGATGTTCAATAATGATGTTTCACAAGAATAAAATAGTCTGAAATATTATTATAACAAATATTCTACTACTGCTTAAACATTTAGCTTTTACTGTTGCTCAAGGTTTGCTGTTAAAGAAACATACTTTATTGCTCAGAAAGATGAGAACATTACTAAAGCCAAAGAGAAAGGCTAAGCCTTATTAGAATGGCCAAAAACTTTTCAATGTTTGGTTTATAAAGAGTTGCAGGTGGAAACATTCTTTTACCCTCTTTCTAACAAATAGTATTTTCCTAAGAACTTGTGTATCTGAATAAGCTCTATTCATAACTTGCATTGAGACTTCTTAGAGTATGAAATGTCAGAGAAGGCCCTGATGAAGTTACAGCTATTTCTTTTCAACATACGAGGGTCCTCCAGAAAATAAAGACCGCTTAGTTGTACAAACTGAAAAAAAAAAAAAAAAAAAAAATATTTATTAGGGAAAAAAAAAAAAATTCTGTTACATACCGGAAACTTCCTTCACTTCTCTACATAATCACCTCCTGCATTTAAACATTTGTCGTATCTGTCCACGAGCTTCAGAATTCGTATGTAATACTCTTCTGCCACCACTTCACTAAGCCAGGTGGTCACTGCATTCTCCAACTCTTCATCACTTCCAAAACGTTTATCACCCAGAAACTCGTTCAGCATAAGGAAAAGATGGAAATCGCTAGGAACAAGGTCCAGACTATAGGATGGATGATCAAAATTTCCTATCCAAATTGATCCAGCAATTCTCAAGTTGCAGCAGCAGTGTGAGGGCGGGCATTGTCATGAAGAAGCACAATTCCTCCAGAAAGCATTCCTTGCCTCCTGTTTTGGAGGGCTTGCCGCAGTTTTCTTGGAGTCTCACAATAATGATTTGCATTGATCGTACAAGTATTGATCCTAGCGATTTCCATCTTTTCCTTAGGCTGATAGAGTTTCTGGGTGGTAAGCATTTTGGAAGTGATGAAGAGTTGGAGAATGCAGTGACCACCTGGCGGTAGAAGAGTATGAAATTCCGGTATGTAACAATTGTTTTTTCCAATAAATATTGTTTTTCATTTTGTATAACTAAATGGTCTTTATTTTCTGGATGACCCTCATACAAAAGCTTGATTTCACAAAATATGAAATTAAGTATAAAATCTTGAATAAATATTAATTTTAAATATAAAAATATTTCATGTAGTCCTTAATTGCTTTTAGAAATACGTCAAAATATAATGATGCTAAAAAAAATGCACTATCATGGTATTAGAAAGAATTAAAATTAACATGTGTATATGAAATGTCAAAAATATCTAAATTTACCTTCTGGGAACAATTTTGTGTGAAAGCCTTTTCCAAACACATAAGTCTCAATATTACCAATAGCCTTTTTCATTCATTAAGGGAAAAAAACAGGTTACAAAAGGTTTTTAATTCAATCTATCGACATTAACACTCATTAAATGTGATTAAAACTTTAATGAAATAGTATATTACTTTTAGAAAAATTCACAGCAAACAAATATGTAAAGTACTTAATACATGAATTAACTAACAAACTGGAATATTAAAAAGAAAATCTGAAAAACTTAAGCAGATGCATTTAATACAAAAAGAATAGATCTAAAAAGAGTAAAAATAATCTATTTTTTTATAGACACAATAAAATTTCATTCCTTCATTCACAATTTAAGAGTAATTTTAAAATTACAAGGGGTATATGAATGAAATACACCCGAATCATGTGAATACAATTGAAGTGGTTTATAAAGTGAACCCTGGCAAGAATGGTGAATATATTGACCCCTTGGATACTAATTTCTTTGATCTTCTAATTATATAATATTTCACATTAGTATTTTTTTTTTAAATTTCAATGCATGCAAGAATCTAAAAAAACATTCAAGATGCTTCAGAGCATTATCATGATTTTTGTGCTTTCAATTAATTGTTAGTAATAGCTTTATTATTACTTTCAACATCAACAATACAATATACCAGTCAGACTCATCATTGCAAGCAAAAGTGTTAATCATCTTCAGCAGTGGTGAATCCGGGGGGGGGGGGGGGGGAAGGGGGCTGCAGCCCCCCAGAGCTAAACCAGAGTTGTTTATTGTTTAAATTCTAACTGTTAATTCTTAATCTTAAAAAAAAGTTACATTGCTTTTTGGATTGACAGACTTGAAACTTTTCCCACTTTTGTAGTCATCTCAATAATACTTGTAGCACTAATGAGGTCAAAAACATTCTTTGGCTAGTTATTTCAATGTGTTTTTTATTAAATTATCAAAAGTAATGTAGCATTCTTGACGATTCTTATTGTCATTTACATAAGCCATGAAGCTTGACGTTCGTCACGACGATACAAAATTTTTTATGACCTCATCCTCCCCCAGACCCAAATCCTAGTCTCGCCACTGATCTTAAGATAGTAAAAACAAAGACTTCTAATATGTGTGAGGTTACCCTTGAGGACTTGAAGAATCAAAAATTAAACATGGAAGATAAAATGTGCTGCTACGAGTTTAATTTATTATGTTAGACTATTTAAAACCTGAGAAGTACTGTGTTTTTCTATAATCCCAAAAAAGAAAGCAATAATTAGGGTAACAGTTGAGTCTCCTGAGAGGTATTAACTCATTTGAAACAAGGTTCTGCAGATACCACAAATATAAACGGCATCATTTTCTGTTATAAAATGGCAAAATGCATGAAGATTTGTTTCTGCATAAATTTCCTGATCTGGAATCTGAATTATTTGAAATTTGTATATTTTATTTCAAGAAGCAGTGCTAAACAAAAGTTACAATGAAGAACACTACTGTTCCTTTAGCTTTATTACACTGTAAACAATAAATAATAGGCTGCACAACTACGGAATTGTAACAAGCAATTATGATGCAAAGGTTTGTGTTTGTTTGCTTTTTTTTACTAAAAAAACACTCTTTCAATCAAAGATACCCGTTTCAACTTGCCTTTAATTCATTAACAACATTTACTGTATACTACTACTAACAATACTGTATTTGTGTATCAATTTGTGTTTGATAAAGTAAAATAACTAATCTACAAAAACAAAATGTGGAGGTAAATGGGTCGTTTTTGAAAAGTTTGGGAAAATGCTGTCCATTCTCTTCTAGGTCTTATAACTATTTTAAGATTTAATAAAACTGTAAATGCATTGGCACTCTTATTTATATGACTATTTTCAACATGGTGTTTTGAAAATTTAACTTTCTCAAGAATCCTAACACTAATAAAAACAATAAAGAAAAGCAGGAAAAATGAGATTTTTTGCTGTCCATACTACATTTTTTTCAATAACAGCATATATTTTTAAAGTAATTTAAATTATTCATATAAATATATTAGATTGACATATTATACAACAAATTATCTAACAAAAAATTGTATTAAAAAAACAAAAACCTTATTTGCATATATAAATATTCAGCTTTAAATGTCTGTCCTTGAGCTACATCATGAGTGTTACTATTTTTCTTTCGTTTAGTTTATTCACAGTAGGTAGCACCACTATATATATAACTTATTTTTGTTTGTGTTTTACTACTTTCACCTTGTAGAACACTTTGCATTTGATTTTGAAGTTTAAAGAATATTGTAAGAAATATTGCTAATCCATGTCCATAGAATAGTGAGTATTTTCATTCATCATTATGAGAGTTACTTTATTTTTTACAGATAATTATCAGATAAAATGATATTTGTAATGTGTAACTTATTCAGGAATTACTTTTTTACCAAGTCTAACAGAGTACATTTATAATGAATATTTCTATTAAAAAACACTGAACTATAGTTTTGTCATGATTGTTACCTTTTTAGAAGTAACAGTCATGATGAAATTGTGTTTGATCTATGTCCATGGAATTGAAATATATTCTAAAAACAAAAGTAACAAATTGTGCTTTTTAAAATTTAAATATATAGTTCTTAAAATGTACATCTGAATAATGTATGGAGGACATGGTAATTCTTTGAATCAGGCCATGGAAAAAGAGCTGCAGATGACATTGGGGCAACATTAAAAAGATGTGTGCAGATCAAGCTGTTGCACATGGTGCTGTTGTTGTGTGTTGTTTATGTGTTACGAAATCAAGGTTTGAAGATAAAACTATTCTTTGTACCTGAAGAGAAGGTTTGTGATTATTTTCAGAATGTACCACCCAATTTGAAAATAGTTAAATGTACACATTCTATTCATCAAGTTGTATCAATAAAACCTGAGGAATTTCTTTACCATGATGTTTCATGTTTCTGTAAAAAAAACAAAGTTTGCACATGTTTCACACCACTGACAAAGGTTGTTCAGAAAGAAACTAAATAAAAAGAGAGCAAGCAAAAGAGATCTAAGAAAAAAATCTACAGCAGTGAATCTGATGACACTTCAATGTCTTCTGTTGATTTCAGTAACAAGCCAGGACCTAATGGCTGTGATGCTAAAGATAAGCTTCTAGTTCGACCTTGTGCTCATGTACTTGTGAATGTTTTTTGAGATAACCGAAGTAAAAGACATTATCAATATGTTGGAGTTTGTCACCAATATGATGCTGAAGATGGGGGAGCTAAAGGTAGTTTATTTTAAAGCAACAGATGGAAACTGCCAGTTGTTTCGATTTATAGAAGAAGATATTTTATATGTAGATTTACATCAATAATTAGTGTTTTGCCTAATCCTGATATTGTAATCAAAAGGAACAGAGTATTATACCATTTCCCGTACTCAATTCATGTATTTGAAAAAGCATAGTGTGTGCTATATTTTCTTACCCACCATCTTTCAAAGAGTGTTACTATTAGTCATGAGTGTTACCCAGTAAAAAAACTTTAAAATTCAACAAAATAATTTTAAATCTACTGTAACTTTCCTAGAATTTTAAAAATACTTTTATAAATAAAATATTATCACTACTATAATCTCCAGAAGTGATTTCCATAAATAATTTACAATAACAATTGAGAGTGAAAATATTTATAAAATAACACTCATGACACAGAATATTTAGAATTTTTATTAAAAATCAATAAAATCCCCTTTTTCTGTTTGTAACATTTTCAAAGGACATATTTACTAGTAAAATTTACAATTTTTGGAAAAATAAACAGTTTCGTGATTTCAGAAATGTAGTCATGTCCAGTAACACTCATGATACTAAAGCTCAAATATTCACTTTTCAAGCTAAATATCCCTGATTGTAAGAAACCTTAAGCTCAGATATAATTTGCATCCTAAAAAAGGAACTATCTTAAAGCCTCTAGCCTAAAAAAATTGAACTTTTGATCATTTTAAATTTTAAATTGCTGTTTCCCCAAAGTTTTGGAAAATGACCCAAATGTATTAATTTTAACACAACCTAACACAAATTAACATAATAATGTGTTAAAATACCACATAAAATGAAAAATACTAGAAATGATACAAAAAGCTTTTAAGAATAATTCATTATTATAAGGATACAGTCAAGGCAAACATAAACAGGAAAGAACCGAGAAATCCTCCAAGCACTGTCATCAATTGAGTGGATGCTAAATGCCAACGATAAACTTGCATTGCAGAAAACAATACCACAAAAAGGGATGTAGACAGCACACAGGATGTGCCACTTGAAAACGCTAAAAAAAACCAGAAATAACAATAACAGTTAATCAATAACATAACATAAATATAAATCGGATATCACAAAAAAAGATGCATTTCATAACAGTGTAAAACAAAAGAAAAGGAAACTTATACAGAAGTTTGTTTTCAAATACCTGCTTTGATAAGAAAATTTAAATTGGAATAATGGGTACTTCACTATTAAGTGCATGCCATTGGCGAATAACAACCAAGTTTTACAAAATAGCAAAACGCCAATTATATATTCGCCAACGTTATATACTATATTATGTTATATAGTATCAATATTAATTTAAGTTATTTTTTTTACTTGGCAAACAAAACTTGGTTGATATTTACCAAAGGCATGCTGTTTATATGAAAGTAGCGAATAATGTGCATTCATTGAATTCCTATGGTGTAAAGTAATTAAATAACAGTTTAGGAGAAAAACAACTTCACAAGGAGTTTGTTCTTCTTGGCTGTCCAATATCTTTAATTTCTTGTAAAATGTTATAACAAATATTTTGATTTCAATGATCTCTCAATACATAAAAGACACTCATGATTAAGTTTCCATTTTAAGTGTAGATGCCGAATGGTGTTTAAATGTGCTAGGTTTACATTAAAGACATAACCGAATCCAAACACTATATCTTTTTTTATCAACAAAACATTATACTTTTATTAGACAAGTTAACTTCAGTAAAATATAGTATTATTTGCATATCATAACAAATTATGATATATGCTTAAGCAGTAATTTTTTGCTAATAATTTTTAAAAAATCACAGTACAGTCATTAATTTATAAGAAAAAGATTAACTACAAATGATATTTATCTCAAAAGGAAAAGCTTACATTTTGACAGAATGAACATATATGTGAACTACACTACCTTCAGTTTAATTTGTGCTAAGTTAAATACAGATCAATGGTAAAGTGTACATTTTCATCATATGCTTTAAAATAAGGTCCTTGATGTACAAACATTTTTCAAATGAGGTCAATGATTATCAGATTCAGTACAGCTTTGATATATGGCATCACTGGTGATAATTTTGTTTTGGCGACTTTTTTCAACAGCTTGAATATAGGACCCCATTGGTGATATTTTGTTTACACGACTTAACAATACAATGTTCTTTTAGGTGACAAAAAGTCGCCAATACAAGATTATTGCTAGTGATGCCGTATATCAAAGGTGTTCCTCAGATTCAAAAGAAATAATCAGGAATACCAGAAACCTATGCTGAAAATCTTTGTTTTGAATTCAACTTTTATAAACCTAATTTATTTTTGGTACTATTTTAATAAAATTAAAAACATAAAAAGCCTTACAATTCTTTCTATAAGTAAAATTGTCTTTACTTTTAGTGACTAAGTTGAAAATGAATTTTTAAAAAAATGGAATATATTTTGCTGTAATCCTTTCAAAAAGCAAGGACATTGGATAACTAAAGATTTAAGAAATGTCAACTTGTGGATGACAATGCTAAAATATAGCATCAAAGATGACAAAAATTTACACTTCTTGCTGCTTACGATTGGGTAAACAAAAACATCCCTCAAGTTCTGAAAATGACATTGATATGAGTGATTTAGAGTTCAGTAAAAATGAAAATCCAACACCAGGCTGTAGTGAAGATGATCCTGAATTCATGGATGTGGAATCTGGTTCTCATTATTTGAATGTGTTGCTGACATCTGTTGGAGGATCACTTATCATTAAACATAAATGTAAAAAAAAAGTTACTGTAAGGGTGGGGGGGGGGGAATTAGAAAAAAATTAAGTGCAGGTTAAATTAATTTCTTTTTTTCAAACAGTTTCTGATGAAAGTAATAATATGGAGGTTCACAAAAAGAAATGCTTGATCAGCTGAAAGACAAGTTTGCAACAACAAATAAAAAGGAAAAAAGTACAAAACTTTACAATTTTACCAGACCTGTGTCAAAATCAAACATGGGTCATTCTCATGAAAAGGTGCTTTTTACAGTCCTGAGGATAAATATTAGAAAATGGAACAAATCTTCCAAAATTTTTATTCATATGTATATAGTTAAGTTTTAAGTAAACTAATAAATACACTTGGTTAATGTGGAGTCTACGGTGCCTATCTACTTCATTCCTCTTAGGATCGCCAGATCTTTGCCGCCAAGAACAGAGATGAGAAAATATTTGTTTTGGTTGTGCAATGATGTTTTTAATGAGTATCATGCATGCATGCATTGAAATTTATCTTTTCATCAGTGTTTTGAGCATCACACTATATTGCGCCTTGTTTCAATTGAACTGTTTTGTTCATCTTTTCGATATGATTGGTCTATTCATTCGAATTAAAATAAAACTTCGTTTGGAATTCTTCAGTTTGAATATCGGTTCAGTACTATGCATGTTATTCTGTGTGTTTTGTTTCTCAATGAATGAGCGAAGCTACGAATATTCCGCTAAGCTGAAAGCGAAGCCGCTGATGCTTTTAAGTTAAAAGATTTGCCCGGTACACACTTGAAATGCCACAGGCATTGCATGCTCAAACTCTCCTTTACAGGTGACACATGCACAAGACAGCAATAAAAATATTACTGCACATCCAAAAAAGTATTTGGCAACGGTAAATGAAATTGCGCCAAGAAAAATCGGCGAGAAGCAAGCCGGCACCGTAGACTCCAGGTTTACCATACATTTTTACTAAAATAGTTTTAATATTTAATTCTCATTTTTCAATGAATATTAGACAAAAGTCCCCTCTGTGGACAGGACATCTCTACACCTGAAATTCAATATAATTTTTACTGACACTCAAACAATTTTTCAAAAATTGATTTTTTTTTTTTTTCAGTCTTAAATACTTTAAAAGTCTCTAGTTAACGTCTAAGCTAACACTTTTTTTAAAAAATGTATTTTTACTTGAGAATTAATTTGTACACTTTGTCCCTAGTCAATTTGAAACATTTCCTTAATTGTTAAAGAAGTGGTTTTCTTTCGTTTTTCCTATTTGTGTGGCTTTTGTTCGTAACAGATCTCCAGTAACACACTTCAGGCCTTGTTTTGGAGGGCTCCCATCTTTGATAGATTTTTCTTCAATAAAGGATGTGTTTGCATCCTCTGCAAGTTTATTTTGAATAAAGGCTAAAGTTTTTGAACAGTCTTCATTAGTATCTGTCTGTTTAATTACTAGCATAGTTGCCGGCACTACATTATCTCTAGAATGCCTAGGTAAATCATGTTTTATTTTTTATTTTTAGAAGATTTTTTCTATGTCTTATTCTCTGTGTTTTTGCTACATTTGCACACAACTTTTTAGCTACCTCTTTTGACAAGAGTTTATTTTTTTATGTAGTTTATTTATTTGTTTTTGTTCCGTTTTTTTTATTTCTTCATCTTCATATGCCCTACAAGATGACCTTAAGTTTTCAACTAATTTTTTTCAACATTTTCATGCAAAGAAAACTTTTCTTTCTTTTTGCAAAATATGCCACAAAGGTTTTGTTTTCTGCAAAAAGGTGGTACTTAATGCTTTGAATGGCACTGAATGTTGGAATGTTCATCCTTGTAGAGCTTGCAGATATAATTTTGATTCGTCAGTAGAAGATGAATTGGCTAGTTTCCTAACCAGTGGAGTTAAGCCACACCATTGAGCACATTTTCCCAGAATTTTCTTTCGAAAACGTAAGATAGGAAAGTTTCTTTTCTTTGTGTAAAAGCGGAATTTTCGGAAGAAAAAGCAAATTTTTGCAGGGGAAAAAAAATCGGAAATCTGAAGAGGGAGGGGGAAAAAAAAAAAAAAAACGGAATTTCTCCAAAATAACAAAAAAAGCGGAAATTCGCGAAAAAGCGGAAGAATCTCATCCCTGTTTGATTAGAAATCAGAAGTACAAGGAAAATTGTTAAACAATGAAAAATACTTCACACGGAATGTTGTTTACCAAGAGGTTTTTTGAATAAAAAAATATGTAAATGATATGTAAATAAAAAATATTTCCTGTCATAAAACATATGTTTATTTTATTTGTTTTCAATCAATGTTAAACATTTCTCTCACATTACATATCTATTTAAACACGCCAAATTTGAAAGGAAATCTCTCGAATGAAGAGGCAATTTGCACCCGTCATACCATGATGGGTGATTTTCTAGTAAATTAATAATAATTTTCACTTGTTTCAGCTATTATTTTATATTGTTACAAGATTTAAATACGCAAATTTTTTTCTAATAATTCAGTGTGGTACACTTCCTTTGATATCAGATTTAGGTTCTTAATTCTTTATTAATGCTCGTTCCGTTCAGGGCCAGATTGCCAAACTAGACAAATGCCTATGGTTCCTGCAATTTTGAGGGGTTCCAAGACCTCGAGATATTTTTGTGGTTTTTTAATTGTAATTTAATTTTGAGTGGTAATTTAATTTTGAGCTTTCATTTGATTTACAAGGACCACGTACTCGAACATAACTCAAATTAAAATCAAGTGGTATCAGAAGGGGTAATCAATGCAGCTGGTTGCTGTGTCATGTTACTGAGGGCAGAGTGGACAAAGTTGGCAGTTGCTTAGAAGCTGTTTATTTCATGGTTATTTACAAAGTGAGCAATGTACAAAGAAAGAGTAAGAATATATATACAAGAAAAATGCACACAGCCCCACCAACACAACTGGCACTGAATTCCTAATATCAACTATCTTTTAAATTTCAGAAAATTATGCTTAAGATTTCAAATTTGTTTGCAGAACAGTACTGTCAAAATATTTTCTTGTTTTAAATTGGCGGAATGACTCACAAATCAACGGCCCTGGCAAACTTTCTGCTTGAGTATTTAGAATTTGTTAAAAAAGAGATGCAATTTGCTTTTTAAAAACTATTTTGCTTACAATTACTTTTAATAAAAAATTTTTATATGCTACATACTAAAACCAACTTTCTTAAAGTTTTTACCCGCAACTAAATGTCTTTCCATTTCAGTTCAGCAAAATATTTGTTGCTTAAAGACTGCTTGTATAAAAATTAAATTAAAATCCATAAAAGATATCTGATTTGGCAACTTTGGAAGGGAAGAGGGGGCCCCCAAAACTTCCTTTGCCTAACGGCCCCATAGAGCTTAATCCGGCCCTAGTTCTGTTAGATAATTCTTAGGATAACAAAGGCTGCACTATTTTTTCTCCTAGAAAGTACTAATTACTACCTAAATTTCAATAAATGGAAATTATTTTATTCCATTCATGGTATACGTACATTACTGCTAACATAATTTGATGACAATTATAAAACTGCCGACATATCAAGATAGTTTAATGTCGAATTACCAGTCTCTAAACTTAAATAAAACGGCAAGCTCTTGAAAATTAGTCATTTAAACTTCTAAAATAACATAAAACTACAGAAAAATAAGTCAAAGATGCACTCACATTTTGGGTTACAATATTTCGAAGATCATAAAATATACTAATAATGAATAGAATTAATGAATAAAATGACCTTACCCATGATTAAGTAGTTAAAAATGAATCTGAAAAAAAATATACTCTATTGTAATAACACAACCGAAAACTTTTAATTTAGTTAATAAATTCCTTCATAACATTCGATAAAACAGCTTAGAGCCGGTAGTCAACGTCACACAAACATCAACATTTGATAAACAGAAAAAATAAAAACCAGATTTTTATCATTCACAGAACTGATGCCAAAAAAAAATGTTTACATAGTCATCGAAATGGACAGTTATTGAGGAATTTCAGCAGATTATTTGCAACTTTTCTAATGAAAAAATTACATCAACAAATAAAATAATTTTCTACTCATTTATGTTAAAAAGATTCTTGATTTTAATATTCTGAGATCTGGTTCAATCCATGTCGCACTACAACAAAAAGAGCTAAAAAAATTGCTCTTCGGTTGTTCAGTGGAAGATGTAACCGATGGTTGACAGCATTTGAATCAAGTCAAAACTACCAAAGAAATTATTTCATTACTTTAATTGAGATCAATTAAGTTACCAAAAGCACTTATCTTACTCCATACTACGCAAGACTAAAATCAAAGCTTTAATAAATATTAGGTTTCTTCCAATACATTGTAACCAAGACATAATTTGTTCTTGAGAGCATCAATTTTCTGACTTATGATATTATACTGTGCCTTTATCACTTCAAAAGAAATTTTAAATTTCTTCTTACCGAATGGGACCCTTTTAGTTTCCTCATTTTCCTTCCCAGATAGCAATTTTAGTTTGCAGCAAAGTTGCAGCAATCTTGCTCTGCAAATCTGCAAGCAAGTTTGACACATCAAGAGTGCGAGCTTGAAACAAGTTATTTCAAACGATTTACTCACCACAAGTCGAACTTGCCGCAAGCTTGTTGCGTCAAACTCATTGCAAACTATAGCAAAAACAGAGTACTCAGACAAACCTCAGATTCGAACCCCCCGACAACCCGCTTCCTAAACTTGTCGCCTTAGTCACTCAGCCAGCTGGACTTCGATTGCCGAAGAAAGATTACGCTAATATATCATGCATCTACATGTTTTATTTTAAACTTTGTTCTTTTTTTCATTAATTTTTTTACATTTTGAGTTGAGAATATGATTTGAATTCAAATGGCGAGCGAATTTCGCTAATAACTAAGTTTTGCTAGTGGAATAAATTATGAAATTAGGGTTCAAAAGTAACTAATTTTAAAAATACGCGACTCAAAGTAAGTTATTATTTTTCAACAAACATTGACTGTTTTTTAGGTTTAATTTTTTTCATGAACGTCAAAATTTCAACATTAAGAAAAAGGCGATATATAGATTTCTTTACAGTGCGAGTTCTATATTTAGTAAAAAGAGAGAATTTTTCAAAAGCAATTTTTTTTTTATAAAAAGACCTAGTTAGTTTTTTTTCAAATTATCATTGATTTATTGAATTAATAAAAAGAAGGACAGTCTAGGAGATGCTATTAAAAATCGGATGTTTTTTAAAAAAGAGACAAAGATCAAAACCAGATAGTATATGTATGTATTTGTCACTTTTTTTAGCAAGGTCAGCACACGCACAGTGTCCTTTTGACCCCACCATTTCTCTTTTATTAAGAAATTCTAGGAATTTCTAAAAACTTGTCCCTGTTAATTCTTGCACTTTCATGGCGGAGCTAGGAAAAGAAGATAAGAGCAGCAAAAACCGATAAAATGGTTTTTCTCACTTTTTATTGGAATCAAATTGACCCGTGCGTGTGCTAGAGTTTCAGATTCATTTAATGTTATGGCTATGACAGCGTACGAACGTGCGTAGCAGAGAAGAAAAAGTACAGTAAAGGTATGGAAAAGGGAGATAAATTCAACTTTCCTTTTCCTTTTTAAAAATCGCATTTGTGTCTAAAATGCAAGTTATTTGCACGAAAAAAATTTTCTTATACTTTGATAAAATTTTATTTTTGGACAAATAGCCAATAAAATAAGGAGTAAGTGTCTGACAATTTGGAGTCGTGGAGTCGTGACCCCACGCGTGTGCTAATATTCCAAAAATAGGTGTGTGTGCTGAAGGATTAAGCTAAATATGATGAGGGGACGAAAAAAATAAGATTACGTCCCAGGCGTCACTTAACCTTGCTACGCCACTGTACATTTGAATCTTTTCTATTGACTGAGAACAAGTGCGAAATTCGGAAAGAATTTAAAATTTTATATTGTCAAGACTTCACTTCATTCCTTTAGCTTATCCCATTTTTGAGTTATCGTGGTAACAGACGGACAGAGTTAATTCCAAAAATCATTTGTTCGAAACCAGGAAGATAAAAAACGTGCAGATTCATCAAAACCTCGTGTTAGAATTTTATCACAATTACAATACTTTCTCGTACACGACGCATTACTAATATAATAGACCAGATCTCTCGGTAACGTTCTGACGTCACCAACAATAAAACTCGAACCATAGCACTGCGAGAAGTTAAACCTAAATTTCAGTCATTTTGAATTTAAAAGAGTAATTGTCGTTCTAATTTCAAATTTAATAGCTCTAAAATAGTGAAATAAAATTTTCTATCGATTGATATAAAATCTATCTCGCTGTGATCTATAGTTCCCGAGAAATGTTAACTTATATTAATCATATATTTCAAATTAATTTCCGTTTTTCAGTAGAAAGTAGTAAATTACGTCAGTGGTATATCATGCGCGTGATGTAGTTTGTACGCCACGATACATCTCATTATTTATTGCAATCATGATGATATAATTTGATAATATTTTTTGGAAACGTTTGACAAGCAGAGAAGTGCTTTGTTTTGAAATTAGATTTTCTATCTATCTAGATTATGGAAAAAAAATATGGAGGCCTTTCTAGGAGGGTGCCATTTTTTCCCCTCTTGACCGAATAATGCCATAAAACATATATTTATTTTATTTGTTTTCAATCAATGTTAAACATTTCTCTCGCATATATATCTATTTAAACACGTCTAATTTGACAGGAAATCTCTCGAATGAAGAGGCAATTTGCACCCATCATACCATGACGGGTTATTTTTCTAGTAAAAAAATAATTGACAAACGAAAATTTTATTGCAAATATCGCTAGTTAATTTTTAAGAGGTTTTTGTATAACGATCTTTTGGAAGTATAAAATATTTTTGTCCTTGTAGCTGTATTCACTTGGCGACATTAGTAAATATGTCACGTGACTGTGTTTTTAGAAATTTCATTTCGCTTTTTCAATAATCTTTTACCTATTTGTAAAGCATGCTCTAGGATAAAAATCTTTTAAAAACAACGCACGGGACAATAACGTACGAATTGTACAGAAAAAATAACTTACTGATTGTAAACTTAAGTAATCAAAATATAAAAAAAGAAAATTAAAGGGACTTAATACTTGTTCAACATTTTCTTATTTTAAGTATTATTGAAGAATTTTGACCGTATTGAAACTAACATTTAAATAAAATCAGTTTGAAACGAAATAAATTATCTTAATATGTCTTTTCAGTTGAAATTTGATTTTTTAAATTCTCTTCTTCTCTGTAATCATGCTTATTGAATGATATTTCCGAAGCATCATTACATGTATTAATAAAAATCAGATACGAAAGCGCAAATATCATATCAGCAGAGATAAAATAGAAACACTACATTTAATTAGTTCAAATAAAATTTGTCTTCGATTAATAATAAAAAAACGTAAGTAAACTTTCATTATGCTATATTTAAGGACCTAAACTTTACCAAAAAGAGTTTCTAATTAATTAATTCGTTTTAAGACGGAACAATCTAGCATAAAACAGTGAGCCTTTTGCTCAGAGGTATCTTTTCTTTTCGACAGACCTGAACCAATCTTCTTTACACAAAGATTCCATTAAATCTGTTTATTCAGGAATCTAACAACAGTGAAACCTTTGCTGACAAGCGTCATTACACCGTCAGATGCATTTACCTAAATGCATCTGACAAATGGGTCTATTCCGGTACTCCCGGTTGGGTTGGGGGACGCCACTTTTTCCGCACGTTAACAACGGGAAAAGTGACGTCTCCCAAACCAACCGGGGGTATCAGAATAGACCCCAAAAAGTAAACAATCTTTGGCTACAGACATTTGGCAACCCCGCCAAGACGCCAAACGCAGTTGGCACGTCGACAAATCCTTTAAATTCTTCATCACTGCATCTATGGGGTCTATTCTGGTACCCTCGGTTGGGTTGGGGACGTCATTTTTCCTTTTGTTAACATGCGGAAAAAGTGACGTCCCCCACCCCAACCGGGGGTACCAGAATAGACCCGTATACTATTTGTTGATTTATTTTCTGTCTTACTCTTTCATTTTTATTACAGCGGCGTAGCGAGGGAAAATGGCGCCTGGGTCATAATAGAAATCCCCCCTCCTCGTCATTATCAGTGACTTTCCTTGTATAAACGGCTCCCGGGGCGTGGTATTTTTCGCCCTCGTATTTCCGCATTTGACCTTAAGAAGTGAGGTAAACACATTAACGTGTTGTCACCATGGTTAGTGGCGTAGCTAGGATAAGTGGAGTCACGGAAAATACAGTCGACGCTCGTTATAACGACCCCCTGCTTCCCACAGCAAAAGGTCTTTATAACGAGTGGTTGCTATAGTGGAACACCCTTGCAATTTCACATTTTTTTCATCACTTTTTTATCTACCTCTTTTAAGACTTTTATTTTGGTCTCTAGCGATATCGCATTGCGTTTGTTTGAAGCTGCCATCTCGTTCAAGTGCGAAGATGTAACTGCTTTTTGCATTTCACCGTAAAGAAACAGGAATGGCGCTGGAGCTTGCCCGACGGGGTGGGGCGATTTGCCCGAGAGGGGGGAACGGCGAGTGTGATGAAATTGGTCAAAATCTCAAATTTTCGCTAGATTATTATTTATCAACTACAGTTGAATACCCAGTACAAAAATTTTTCCCGACGGGGACAGCATCCTCGATCGGGGGACCAGGACCCCCCGGTCCCCCCTCTGGCGCCACACCTGTAAAGAAACGACCCCAAATGCTCCTTTCACCCCTCCCCTCAGCATGACAAGCTGCCAGACCGTATTCATAGGGAAATAAGTAATCCTAGGCGTATGACCTTGAACCAGTCAACTTTCGGGTAGGAGGGAAGGTTACTTTTCCTCGGGTAGGAGGAAGGTTCTGGCCCTGCTGAACACTACATCTATGAAGCTTGGCAATACAATAATCAAGGTCATTTCAAGTTACACGTTTAAAAACATGTTCTTTTTGGAAAAATAGCAGGGAAGAGTGTCCGCTGAATTCGGACGTTGTATTGGGATTAGACGACACTGGACGGTCGTTATATCGGAAGTAAAATAACATAGAGTGCATAGGGAAACACAGTTGGGGATTTTATCACTGGTCGTTATAATGGAATGGTCTTTATAATGTGTGGTCGTTATAAGAGCGTCGACTGTAATATGATTTTTTTTTCTTACCCCAGTCGTTAACAGTGGCTTAACAGGAGTAAATGGGCTCAGGGTTGTATGATATCATACTTACGCCTATTCGTCCAGTGGCGGATTTTGACAATATGAGGCCCCTCCAAAAAAATCTATATTGGTGATACAAATGTGCAACGGAAAATAACTTACTTATGCTTTTAATTCTAGATCTATGTTTATCCTCGTTATTCAGTTTGAAGCTAATTCTTATATTTTTGTTTATCTGATTTCTAACATTTATTTCCCTCATTTTTACTAAGAATATACTTTACTCTTGGCAAAGTATACAAGGTGTCCCAAAAAGGTGGAACAAGCGTTTATTTCCTTAAATATTGATTTTAGACATATACTTCCAATTACAAAGTTTCTTCAAATAAGGTAAGAATTTGTGTGGAGACACTTTGAAAGTTGAAAATAAAAAGTTAAAAAAATTAAATTTTTATACGTGCTCCACAAAGCAAAAGTGTCAATGAGTGAAACGTTTCTCTTACACTCATCTATGCATACACAAAGTTTCACAATTATGTCTGCGAAACTTATAGGATATGTTCATTTTTAAATTCCAAGGGGCTTCTCAGAAATTTATATGGAAATGTTTATTGCAGAAATGCAAATTTATCCAATAATATTTTAAAGTTGGTTTTACTTTCTTAATTTCATCATTTACTTCTTTCGCATAATTATAAAATTGGTCGCAAATTATTTTTAAATTATAATGACGAATCAAAATTGCTTCTGTTGCCTCCGCTGACAACCAGTTTCTTTCGTCCGACAATTGAGTTCACATTAAGGAACATATTCTCTCCACATTTGCATTGTGGGCTGGAAAGGCAAATACGTATTCGCAAAGTTTTATTAGATATAACTTCTCATCAATATACCTTGTATCTGCAAAAAAACCTCAGCCATTTCTCTTGCATACTCAATTTCATAATTGCTTCGCAGTTTGGGTTGGCATTATTTTTCTCTAAATAATCTTTTAGATATACAAACTGGTTGAATAGAATCTCAGTGTTGCCGATATGATATTTCTTAACTTTTATATATACGATACTACGTTCTATTTTTTCCCGTCTGAGTTTAGGGAGAAAACGGGACAAATAGTAATATGTGATTGAGTAGTGAAATACGCTGACAGTCCCATATATACGGAACGTATGGTAACCTTAATTATAAGTATATATAAAATAGATAAAGAAATTAAAATACCTTTGTATCCCATTATCGTTTTTCGTTTTACTCCAAACAGAGATGTTTTTCGTTTGATAATATAAGATATTTAAGTAGCAGTGATTTTTTTTCGGTTTTTGGGTCTATCTAGATGAGTTGGACATAACAGTGTCCAAACATTCAAATTTTATATTGAATAGGATCAACATTGCAAAATTGTTTTTAATAAATATTAGTTTCTTTTCTTACGTTTAATAAAGGAAACTTACTCAGTTAAAAAGGAGAAGTGAGCTCAGAAATAACCAACTTATATTTATGAACTACGATAAATGCTACTGTTGGCTTCTACTTATTTAAACATGAAAGAAGCAACATGGAACTATGAATACTCCATTTTAATTCAATTTATTTCTTTTTTTTCAAGAAGAATCTATTTGCAACGGAAATGATCAACAAAATTCTAAAAACTACATTTTTCTACTGTTGCCACAAAAATATGATGTGATGAACAAAATTAAATATGATAAAAAATAAATGCTTTAAATAAAAAGAAAACGATATTTACAATCAAATATTAAATGCTTAAAATAAAAAGAAAACGACATTGAGAACCATTTTATATTTCGAGCTCGAATGAAAAGTGTCAACTCTTTTATCGTAAAGGATAGAATGATATAATCTAATAACAATACAGGCAAAAAAGAGGGAAAAATATAATTATCCACCCCCCCCCCGGAATTAAAAAAAAAAACAGCACTTTGAGATAAATTAAGATAATTTTTAAAAAAAAAAATAAATAAAAATAAAAAAAAATATGTTATCTAGTTTTAGCTCTGCAAAATAAAACATTAAAATCGTTTTCATTGTTTCTTTTCTCTAAAAAGTTATCTTGTTAAAAAATGAAAATATGAATCGTAAAATGAAGCAAAGACTTTCAAATATAATATAACTAATCAAAAGTATAGGTGGGTGACAGAATAATGTGAACACTTATGAATTTGCACACTTTTTCAAATACCTCCCGAAAGGCTGAAAGGATTTTCCTAGAACTTCGACAATGTAAAGAAGGGACGTCAACTCACAGTTTAAAAGGAAGATTCGGTCGTGATGGCATTTAAGGGATTAACCAGAAATTGATGAAGAAAATGATTTAGGACTCACCCCATTTTACAGAAAGCTGATAACGAGTTGTAACTTTCACCAATGGTTTCGCTTGATAAGCTCAATATTTACATACATTTTTGTAAAAAAAAAAGAAAATCACGAATATTCAGGGAGCGATTAAGGTTTTCTTAAAAAATCCCAAATTTTCACTCAAGTGTTTTGCTTATAACATACAGAGTTTTTAGCCAAATTATGCGAAACTTGCAGAATTCATGACAATATGTTAGCGAAGTATCGTATCAAAATTTGAAGTAAATACTTTGAATATTAGAGGAAATAAGAGTATATTTAGTAAATAATTTTTTAATGCGCATGTGCGAAACGTAGCCTAATTTTTCTTTCATAACTTCAAAGCCAAATATATAGGGTAGCTTATATAAAAATTCCAGTTCAATACCATTAGTATTTAGAAAGATATCGACATTGCAGCGATATGAATTTTAGTTGCACTCTAAGAGAAGCCAAATGATGAGGGTTTTCCCACAAATGATATTTTTTAAATTTGTATCTTCGAATAGTTATCGACTAACTTCAATCTAAGTAATGTATTTAATTTATAAGTATACATGGGAATTCAGGATATTCAACTTTCATAAAATTTAATGTTACTGTTAGAATCGATTTTCTCTATACAACCTGTTTTGAAGTTACAAATATGAAAACAAACTGAAATAAAAAAAATATTTAAATGTGGATCACATTCAGGAGAGTTGGTGTTAGTATCTTGCAAATAAAAAAAATGCAAAATCTTTATTTAGTAGTAAGTAATTTTTTAATAAGTAGTAAAAAAATGACAACTTTTATGAGCAATCTAAATGCTGAAATACAAAGTTTGCCAGGACTGTTGAGTCAGACAGCTAACTGCGAAACAAACTGGACCACACTGAATCTGCAAGCGAATTTGAAAACATGAAAAAAATCCTAAGAATGGCGTCCTGAAATTTAAGCGAAACTTGATTTTAATTTAAATTTAATTCGAATACTCGGTTCTTAAAATTAAATGAAAGCACTAAATTAAATTACCTTGATAATAATACAAGAAAAAAAAGTATTGCGATGCGTCTGGCCCCTGAACAGTTAGTTACCTACTTTGCCTTGGGCAGTTCCAATGGCAGTTCTGTACTCGTGAAATCAATTTACAGACCATCGCGTCTTGGGCACAATGGACGCGCCATCAATGGAATGTCGTCTTCTGCAGATATCGTTTTCTATAGAGCACATTCCTGTGTAGCTAGCAGGTTAATTTATCAATAATGATACATATTAGTCACACTAGGACTTAACCTCCCCCCCCAACGTTTCGTTTGGCTGTTTTCATTCACTCATTAATTTTTTTAAATAAAAGAGGGAGACACTTTTCAGTAAGGAGAAGAGTATACACACGAAGTGAGACATTTCAAAAATTAATAAAATAAAAAAAAAACCCTAAAACTGTTCGAACTACGGTTTTTTTTTTAAAAATAAGAGGGCATCTCAAAAAGTTTTTTTCAGATATGTAACGCGGCGTTACGCCGTTGTAAATTTGTTACAGCGAGAAAATTCCGTAAGCAATGACTACCGATCAACGGAAGCCGATGCGTGTTTTCTGGTTTCTTTTTTTTTTAAAGTTTTTCTTGAATATCACGAAAACTCTTCAGTTTCCACACTGCATGTGAATTAACAAATTAAAGAGCGTAAAATTCCCTACAAATACATGCCTTTATTTTTCTTCCAGTTTTAATATTTTCTCAGATAATGGCTCTAAACTAATTTTTGATTTCCAGTAATTTACGACCACCTGGACCACCAAAATGGCGTGTTACCTATCTGAAAAAAAAAAAAAACTTTTTGAGATCCGTTCTCATTTAAAGAAATTCGTAGTTCCAACATTTTCAGTTTTTTTTATTATTATTATTAATTTTTGAGGAAGCCAGCGCCAAACTTAGAACAAGAATGGCTGAAAAGGGTCGCCAATAACCTCTTCTCCAGGCATAAAATTCGTGGGATTATCAAATTCATTAGCGAAAACAGAGATCTTTTCCTGCCTCCCTAGCCTTCAACTTTCCAGAGAGCTGAACTTAGTAGCTCAATTACCGGACATTCCCCTCTTCAAATAAAAGAAAGGTGTAACAACATCTAAAGAAAAGAAAACTATTACGAACTAATAGTGTAAAAGTGAAAATGTCTGTGCTGTACACAGTGTGTATGTTTTCTTCTTTTTGTTTATTTTGTTTTTCTTAAATAAAATTCCCGTGTCTTGCCCATCAAACCGTTCAGTGACCGGTCTGGTCACGGGTACGGGGGTAAGAGACGGCGTTCTGTTCTGTACTATAAACGAGGCTACATTGTAGTAAATTCGCAGTCGGCTTAGCGCTGTGATGTTTCTCGCATAGATTTTGAGGCCCCCCGACCCAGAGTCTCGAGGCGGTCACCTCTACCACCTGTGCGGAAATCCGCCACTGCACTTGTCATATTTTGTATCAAAATTGGCATACACGCAGTAGGTTTTGATTCCAATGCACCCCTTAAAACTGGCGCTCGGAGCATTTATACTCCTTTGCCTTCCTTTCGTTTCCATTTGTTTTATTATTATTATTACACTCCTGTACAAGAAGTAAGAAACAAAGGCAAAACTCGGAATGAAACAAAAACTATTTAATGGGTATGCGTGAAAGTTGTACACGAGGTAGGTGTGGCATTACTAGACCACATATCAAATAATAAAGCAAATACAAAGAAAAACACATATATTACGTCTGTCACGGCGCGACAGCCCAAATTGGTAGGCAGAGCGTGCAATGGGAACCACACACTAATAACGGGTATGACACCCTCTAGATGAAATGCATTCTTGACAACGGCGAGGTATGCTGGCAATAGTGTCGTCGATTCTTTAATAATTTCTTTCTCGGTCTTTCGTAGCAATTAATACTTTCAACTTAACAAAAATTAAATAATTTGGCGGATTTAAAGTTTGTTAATATAATCAAATTAAGACAATTTATAAGATGGACGAGTCGGTTGGTAGCTGAATGTGGCTAGTGTTTAATACTACAGAAGCAATGTAAAAGTAGAGAAAAGATAATTTCAGCTTACCTCTCAAAATTTTTTGTTCTTTCCTTTTGCAAGATACGCTACGTATGTCTTTACTCTCTTCCGACTAAAAACAGAAACAACACTTTTCTCACCGATTATTTTCCATGAAAGACAGACCAATAAGACAGAGGCACCCTTTACTCTTCTAAACGCAAACTCTCCCAAAACGCATAAAGAAAAGCGACAGTGTCGTCTTTTCATAGATGTCATTTCCTGTGTGTCCTAGCTACAGTTTTAGCCAAGAAAACAATTTCCTACAGGCGAGTTCCCTTGTTTGTCAGATTTTTGACAGTAAAATGAAACTACAAAAAAGAAAAAAAAGCACCTCTTAATAACCATTTCTCACAAGAACCGCACCCTTTCTGCACAAAGGGATGCAATTCCTTCCGTCTTGCCAGGGGCTTCCGAAACCAACAAAAAATCTTAATGAGTATTGTGGCTCGACTTTGTACAGAAGAGGTACCCTGTTCCAAAAGCCCGAGGGTTTGTTGGGTGGCTGCAACATTCTAGGAGGAACATCTGTAAATGATCGGAAGGTCAAAGGAAGTGGACTGGACAGAGACCTCAGTACAGTTCCTAGATATTGAATATAATTAATTGAATCATATTCATATTGAATTCAAGGCCAGCCCGAGAGGGGGTACGAGCGCACAAGGCTCCACGCCGCTGACAGATTACGCGAAACGAAAATGAATTGCAATGATTTATTTAATGAAATCAAAATTTGTCTTAAAGTTTTACCTTCCAGGTCAGAATATTGAAAATATTTACTATATATTTACTTTAAAATAATTTATTGTTGTTTCCAAATTTTGCTTCTGTTCTAAAATTATATTGATTTTACCAATAACGCTATTTACCGCAGAAAATTCTTCCTCAAGATTAAAAATAATAAAAATTTACTTGAGATGTAAGCATTAGAGGTTAGACATTTTATCTATCGAATACGCATTAACTAAAAATCTAAAGCATGATGATATTATCAACGAATTTGCTATAAAACTCATAAGAAAATGAAACAAAAATCACATGTTGTAGGCTTATTTTAGTAAGTTGAATACCAAATTTATTTTTGTATTTTGATTTGCTAATAATTTTTTGTGTGGTTAAAAATATGAACTGCATAAAAATAATTTAATAATTTATTATTTTCGTTTACTTTTTTAGTCTTAACTAAACCAAATTGTGCAATGTAATAAATAGGAAAAAGCAATACATTATTTTGAGGGGCGAAATTTTTTCAAGCCCCGCAAGTCAACTTTGCCCCGGGCCCCGCTTTTTTTCGATGCACCTGGGACGCATATAGCAGTTCATAGCTGAATGGTAAATTTCGGAACAGTTGAGGTATATTGTTGCTTAGGGGCCGTTCAAATATTACGTAAGCACCCAAAGGGGAGGGGTTTGCGATTTGCTTATTTTTTTTTACTGACAAGGGGAGGGGGGAGTATGGTGACAGTATACGTAAGGCATTAAAATCACTTTATTTCCGAAAATCTCTCGTAACTTGCACAAATAATTTAATTCAAAAAAATTAAATTTGAAAAAAAAGTTAAATTTGGCAAAAGAAAATTAAACTTTTTTTTTGTAAGCTTAAACTTGAAATTGTAAGGAAGTTAAACTTACATTTTTTTTTTCATTTTAAGACGAGTTCGAGTGTTTTATTTGAATTAAGTCCTAAAATTTTTAAAATTAGATTGTTACTGTTATACGTTTTGTAAAAAAAATGAACGGGAGGGGGGGCGCGATTTGCTTATTTTTGTTGACAAGGGGGGAGGGGGTGTCAAAAAATACCAAAAACATGCTTACGTAATATTTGAACGGCCCCTTATCTTCTTTGCCAGTAAGGTACGACTTTTACCTTAAAATAACAAATTCGCTTCTCATTGTAGACATTGGTGTAGTTACCGTGTTTCTTTACATCAATCAGGTATAAGGGGAGAGGTTTCTTTTCTTTGAAGTTCTTCATCTGCGAGACTCTTCCTATCTTGTATACTTTTTCTTCCAGGTTTCTAACAATTTCTGCTATTTCTATGTCTATCGGTAGAACTTTCACTGGTCTATCTTTGTACGCTTCGCTAAGCACGAATTCCAAATGTTTCTGTTTGAGGAGATTGATAATTTGTTCCCTATTTTCTTCAGTGTTCGCTTTTATTCCAATGAAGTCTCTTCTGAGTCTATTCTCAGTTTTGGGAAACTCTTGGATTTTCCTTCAGGATCAGGTTACTGTTTGCTTTTATCTTGAGGATGATTCCCAGAACGCTTTTGGCTACTTCCTTCTGGAAATTTTCCTCTGCTAATTGTTTAACTCTATGAGCCCTATCCCGCCTCAAACCGCCCCATTCAACAAAGGCTTGGACTCGGGCGGTTTCGGGTGCCTGAGTGCATTTTATGGGAGAAAAGTAGCTCCTTTATTTGCTGACAATTAATCGCCCAAATTCGGGTGCCGTTCTTCTGGAAATTCTTTAAAGAAAGGGAGGATTACATTCTTTTTTCGTGTACGAAAATTTACAATTTTTGAGGTTCTGGAATTCTCAATCTAGCTGGGTTTAGGGAATTAAACGGGTCCGAGGTGACCTAGTGGTAGTGTCTCGGCCTTGGGGCCGGAGGGTTCCAGGTTCGAAAACCGATTCCACTGAAGATCCGCTGTGTATGGGGACCGCTGCACGCCAAATCATACGCAGTGGCCAAACGTCCTCCCGTTGGTGTGGGGTGGAAGTTTGGAGAGGGGGTGTCAGCTCAGGTGTCGTCCTCGTCATCTGACCTTGGTTCAGAATTACGAGGTCCGCCCCAAAATAGCCCTCGTGTTGCTTCAAAACGGAACAGGACGTTAATAAAACTAAACTCAGAGAGTTAAACTTATTTGCCGTTTCTACTGGTGTTGCTTCTTTTCCTAGGTGGGTCTCTCTGGCTGCTTTGCGGGGTGAAACCGTCTGGAACTCATCATCTTCTGTATTTTCTTCTCTTGGTGGCCTGTTCCGGATCATCTACCATTGTTGTGGTATCCATATCGGTACAGCTACTGGCATCCACTTCGCTGCGGGTGCCAGCATTCATAACAAGAGGGTGCTTTGTACAATTGAGCACTGGAAATTCTCCATAACTTGAAATTATTCTGTCTACACATGCCATTTCTTCGTTGTAAGTTTCAATGTCTTGCAAGGCTTTCTTGGCCGCTGCCGTGTTCGGAATTGCTTTCTTCATACGCCTTCTAGTGTTTCTAAGCAGTTTCCTGACTTGACTTTAACGCGAGACTTGCTCTTGTATTTTGTTGCAAATATCACTTTTCAATTCAGAGGGGTCTTCTTTCCTAGTCTTTTTTACTTTTTTCCATCGATTCTTTGAGAAAGTCCACTCCAACTCATAGGCGGCTGGTGCACCAAAAAAGTGGGGGGTCAAAAGAGATGCGAGTGTGTGGGTGGGACGCTGATTTTTTTTTGTAAAATGGACTATATTATTGGATTTTAACGTCATTATTGATTAAATGACCTTCTCTAAAAAATTCGCGACACGACCTCAAAAATCGGAACGGATGGCCACCGTAGAGTCCCTCCTTCCAATTCAAAGTTCAATTTCAATTCTCATGAAATAACAACATAACAACGCTTACCTATTAAGTCAATTCTTCTTTCTTTAAACTCGTGAATCGATCAATGATGTCGTCACAAAACGGCGTACTCCCAAACACAGAGAAAGCAGGTCAGTTATAAATTTATTTATTTGATATTATGTTATACAATATACATCCGTATTATAAATTATAAGAAAGACGGCCTGCGATTTTTGTTTTTCTCAAATTGTTCTATTACCTTTGTAAAGTCAATATCTACAGTATTTTCGATCTTCAAAACAGCAAGTGCAGAAAGCCTCTTGTGACACATACTATTTCTAAGGTATGATTTTAAAGATCTTAAGCATGAAAAACTTCTCGCACATGATGCAGTTGAGACAGGTATCACAAGGAGAATTCGGATTAGTTTTGTCAAGTATGGAAATATGTATATCACAGAGTTCTTTTTCAACAAGAAAATTGCACCTTTTCCTCAGTTCTGTTATCTCCGTGGATATTTCTGGCAAAGAGTCGATGTATTTTTTGTACATTTTCTGAAAAATTTGTATCTCCCCCTTTATTTTTTTCCATATCAAGATCATATGTTTCAGAGACTTTTTGAACTGATGCAATTTTTATGATCTTTGATGAATTGGAATATGTTACATCTTTTAGAGATTGAAAAATATCCAACTCATTTTCTTTGAACCTTTCGTTTGTGTTTAAAGCAGCATCTATAACTGGAAAAGCAATTTACGTTTAATAGAACGATTTAAACTTTGTGACATGCTGAAGGAACTGCCGCCTATTTCCGAAGAGACCTTTCTAGAGCGTGGAAGTTTTGGAGAAGTTAACGATTTTGCTTCACAAATATCGTTAACATATATCACAACTTTTCAAAAAAATCTTCACTTCGGAATTCATGCAAACATTCTTTTGTTGCATTAACCAGTTCTTTAACTATTAAAAAAATTAGCGATTTTGATTGCAAAGCTTTTGAAAGCGTATCTGTAGTTTCCAAAACTCTTTGGATCAGAAGTAGACAAAAAATGAATTGGAAACTTTCGATATTATTCAGCAAAGCTTCAGCTTGGGATCCATTTTTCGATGGATCGTTAATTTTGAACTTTGAAAAGTGAGGGGGCAAGGCCCCTTTACTTTTGCAAGTGAGGGGGCAGTTGCCCCCCTTGCCCGCCCGGACGAGCCGCCTATGCTCCAACTGATTCCATCATACCACGTGGTTGTGATAAAGCAAAGTTCAGAGTTGCCTAAATATAGGGCCAGCCGAAGGGGGGTGGTGAACGATGCGACCGCACTAGGAAATTAGAGGTTAAACTCTGGAAGATGGTTAATTTCGAGTTAAATGGACCGAGGCTAAAATATATTGGAGGAAATTTGGTGATGATTTTCGTTTTAAGATAGTTAGAACCCCTGGCAAAACGCGGGGTTTGCTAATCATTCCGATTTAATTTGGTAAAGCAGTTTACTCTTCATGAAAATGTCTCTTTATTAAGTTGCATTTCAGAAGAAAGCACTGCAAGTATTTTTTTTATTAAATAAAACTAATATAATATTTATAAATAGATTTCTAGAATCTTTAATACAAATGGCAATTAGTAAAAAATAATTAATGGTGAAAGAAAAAAATATTTAAAAAAATTCTTCCTTTATGTATCATTTACTGCAAATGTACGTATCTTCTCTAATAATCAAAGTATTTAGATCAAATTTTACTGCAATGCTTCTCTGACATATTTTCACGGATTCTGCAAGTTTCATAGAATTTGGTTGAAAACTCTGCGAGTTATAAGTAAAACACTTTCGGAAAAATTTGGGATTTTTTAAAGAAACCTTTATATCTTCCTGAATATTCGTGCTATTCTTACGAAAATTCATGTAAATATTGTGCATATCACACAAAAGAATTGGTAGTCTGTAGGCGATAAAAATGACTTTCGTATATTAAAAAATCACGTTTGATATATTTTTAAAAAATTTCTCGAATGATTTTTTTCAGTCGGCATATTTCCTTGCTAAGATTCTGAATTTTTGTGCAACTGATTTTTATTTAATTTTTCCAATTAATTGCACTGCTTATGTAGCCCGATATATGACGATTCTAGAGAATTGATAGATATTTTAAACAGTAATCTGATCTATCTGATGATCATCAATATAAAAATAACCTATTTTTGAATCTATGAGTAAAAAGTCGATTTTGACGAATACGAGTATAACATGAAGCAGAATAGACAATTTCTCCCAGCAGCGAACATAATTTTGCCGATTTCTCAGTCAATATATAAATTTTCCTTTCGATAAATAAATTATTTCAACTAAGCGTTAGTAATTATTTCGCAAAAATAGCGACTTAAGTAATAAAATTTCACGTTTTTTATATGAGATTGAAATCATGTTTATTCAAACGTCGCTTCGGCGTGTAGAATAAAATATTACTTTCGATTATCCCATCAAATTTTGCCGACTTATGGTCAATACGCCTACTAAAGTAAAAATCTGGGAGTCGCACCCCCTCCCCTTCTCTACTTCCCTGTATACATTCCTTTGCGGGGAAAGGGAAAGGTTTCTAGGAAACGGGAGTGAGAAAGAAAATATTTCTGCAATCCCACACACCCAGCGATGAGAGGTTTTACGAAGAGCACGGCCTCAAATGGGCCTCCATCTTCGAGCCTGATTATTAGAAACAACAACTCAAACGATGTTGAGTTTAACCTCATTGTTGGATCATATGATCCACGCCTGATGATCAAGTCCTCCGCCTGAGGAAAGTGGCAGACTGTGTGGTGTTCGCCTCATGCTTGGGAAGATGGAAGAAGGGTGGGGGTATGGTTTGTCGATGTGCAGCTCAATCGCTTACAAGTGCATTTAGCACTATGAACACTTTTTCTTGTCCTGTTTTTTCTTGTCTATAAAGTCGAACTGCTTCAAGCAGGGTAGGAAATTCTTGTAGTAGGGTTTTCATTTATTTCAGTGCCTGGAGAGAGTCTTTAAAATCAGTCATATCAGTGACCTTTTCTGTTGTCGTCTCTCTATTTTTCCCTTTGTTTTTTCTTCTTTCCCTTTCGTATCTGCTGCTGCTACAGCATAGCTTTCTCCGAACTTCCTGGTTGAGGGCTTTCTGATGATTCGGAGGGCCTTGCGTCCTTTCTAGGCAGTCAAATGGCTTTTTTCTCTACAATTAATTCAGACAGCATCCATAATTCTCCCACAATAGTCTCTTCTGAGACTATTTTCAGTTTTGGGAAACTCTTGACTGATTTCCTTCAGGATCAGGTTACTGTTTTCTATTATCTTGAGGTTGATTTCCGGTACGCTTTTGGCTACTTCCTTCTGGATATTTTCCTCTGCTAGTTGTTTGAACATATTTGCCGTTTTTACTGGTGTTGCTTCTTTTCCCAGGTGGGTCTCTCTGGCTGCTTTGCGGGGTGAAACCGTCTGGAACTCATCATTTTTTGTATTTTCTTCTCTTGGTGTCCTGTTCCGGATCGTCTGCCATTGTTGTGATATCCATATCAGTACAGCTACTGGCATCCACTTCGCTGCGGGTGCCAGCATTCATAACAAGAGGGTGCTTTGTACAATTGAGCACTGGAAATTCTCCATAACTTGACATTATTTTGTCTACGCATGCCATTGCTTCGTTGTAAGTTTCAATGTCTTGCAAGGCTTTCTTGGCCGCTTCCGTGTTCGGAATTGCTTTCTTCATACGCTTTCTAGTGTTTCTGGGCAGTTTCCTGTCTTGACTTTAACGCGAGACTTGCTCTTGTATTTTGTTGCAAATATCACTTTTCCATTCAGAGGGGTCTTCTTTCCTTGTCTTTTTTACTCTTTTCCATCGATTCTTTGAGAAAGTCCACTCCAACTGATTCCATCATACCACGTGGTTGTGATAAAAAAAAGTTCAAAGTTGCCTAAATACAGTCCCCCCCCCCGGGGGGGGGGTGAACGATGCGACCGCACTAGGCCCCGCGTTTTCTAAAGGCCCCGAGCAGCTGATTGATTTTGCCAATTCAAAAGCCTTCTTATTCTTTAGTTTAATTCGAATATTCATATATTTGAATATACAGAACCATCAAGAACAGTTGTCTGTTATTTTATGATATGTTAATGTAGTTGACACTGAAATTCTAAAAGTAATGTGAGTATACAACAACGATTTATTATTTTTTAAACGTAGGAAGACCCGATGGGTAAAGGGTTTATCTGTCAAAATTGAAATCCTATTAGAAAAAGAGGAATTATATTTGGGGAATATTGTGTGGACAGTGGTACTATAGTTAGGGTTGCCATATGTCCGGATTCCAAGCTCACATCCGGACTAGTGTCCGGATCTTCAAACCCCCCGGATTAATACCACTGAATACGACGAGAGAAAAATTTGGTTGCAATAGAGAGCGTTTTCACAAAAGCCAATGAAGGAAAATTCATTGTTTACATCCACTGTTGATGAAAAATGTAGACGAGTCTTCTTATCCGTGCACCAGTTCGAACAGAAAATTAAAAGTTTTGACAGTTTTGTTTTAATTCTGTTTCTCATTAATGTAATTTTGAATTGGCAAACATTAATAAAAATTCTATATTCTTTGCATTCAGGCGTCTGAATTTTCCCCCCCACTTCCTCAAACTCTATGCTAGTGTTATGAAAGAGGGTCGTTGGCAGGCAACTTTTAGAATTTTGTTCTATACATTGACCCCCTCTCCCCCGACTTTTCAGGATTTAAACCACAAAATGATGGTAACTCTAACTATAAAGGATCTAATATGAGAGGTTTCATATAAAGGTTTGCAAAAGAGCTTATCCTGCAAAGAATTCCAATTATATGCTCTGCAGAAGTCATAATTTGAATTTTGTTCTCAGAGACCTTTCAAAATCATCTTCTCTGCAAATTCATTTTTTGTTACTTAAGAAAGTATATTATATAATATTTTTGAAAGTTCTGTAATGTGCTGGAATATATTTAAAAAAAGCCTCTCGGATATCTTACTCCAAAAGCACTGTCAGAAACGACGTAGGAATGTCGCTTCGAAAGTGGGAAATCTGTGAGATATCAATTATCACAATTTTCTCTAACTTTGAATTTTCTTTATGAATATACTATTGACATGAAAAAATTCTTATTCCAATCAATCGAAAATAAGCTTCATTTGAATTTTTATTAAGTTTACTTATTTGCTATCATATATTGAATGAGGTAAATATTGAGAACCAGATATTTCGAAATTCTAATATGGATATCGGCATACATATTCACAATTAAAAGGCATTTTAAAATTTTTTGAAAAGTTTCGTGCACTGGGATTCATTTCAGTAGCGGTGGTTTTCCTTTCGAAACCACATATTTAAAAATTGTTTTCGTACCAGCTAGATATTTGAACATTGTATATCCTCTATGCACATTAAAGTAAATTAACATTTGACATTTACTTGTTTTCTTTTTCAATGTATAATAAATAAATAAATAGAAGCAACTGTTGGTTTTTATTTAAGTCTATAATTTTATATAAATTTGATTTCAAAAATAGCTATCGTCTTAAAAAATTATAACCTAGAAGAGCTTCTGACTTATTTTATTGTATTTATTTGATTAAAAACGTTAACGCTTTTGGTTGACAAAAATTTTTTGGGAAGGTTCGTTAGTCTGGTGTGGAATTTAGATTAGAAGTTGCGTCTCTGTGATCACATACCGTATTTCTAAAAGGAAATTAGAGGTTAAACTCTGGAAGATGGTAATTTCGAGTTAAATGGACCGAGGCTAAAATATATTGGAGCAAATTTGGTGATGATTTTCGTTCTGAGATAGTTAGAACCCCCGGCAAAACGCGGGGTTTGCTAATCATTGCGATTTAATTTGGTAAAGCAATTTACTCTTCATGAAAATGTCTCTTTATTAAGTTGCATTTCAGAAGAAAGCACTGCAAGTATTTCATTTTAATAAATAAAACTAATATAATATTTATAAATAGATTTTTAGAATCTTTAATACAAATGGCAATTAGAAAAAATAATTAATGGTGAAAGAAAAAAAAATATTTAAAAAATTCTTCCTTTATGTATTTATATTCCATCTAAGAACGTTAATTCTTTATTCTTCTTGAGTAACAGCAAACGTTGTAACAATATCAGCGTAGTTCTAAAGTGGGAATAGCAGCGTTTGTTGCTTCAAATCCCATAATTCTTTAATTCAAATTCGTAGTTCTAAAGTCTTCATTCTGAATCTTTTTTACAGAAAGAGAATAAAAGGATACTATATATATAATATATTGCTCATTTGAAAGATGTAATGGCTTAATAAGATAATTTATTTTACCTTTATATTTCAGAGTAAATCAAGCTGTCAAACTACTTTATTAATGGAAACGAATCGATTCGTCTTACCCTCTGCCCCAAACATTTAATTGCGAATCAGTATATTGATCAGTTGATTGATTTCAGTATATATTGAGTGAAAAAAAATGCAAAATTATAATTAAAACATAATTTTAATGAAAATAGTAAGAAAAAATGGCAAAATGTTTGTAATACAATCTATATACTATCTATTTAATCATGGGATATGATATTTTTAAATTATAATGCAACATATTTTTTTTAATTATTGAACAACATAATATAAAGATTGCAAAAGGTAACTAATTAGGAATACTGTCAGAATAATATTCTTAAATTTAAACGTTACTTGATTTTAGTTGCAATAAGTTCGAGTACATGGCCTTTATAAATTAAGTTTAGAGTTTAAAAGTACAGAAAAAAAATCTTGAGGCCCCCAAAAGTTGAGACGCCCCTAGTCAATTAACTATTTTGCCTATTTGATAACCGCTGTATAATCTCACGTATTTCCCGCGTCTCTTTAAATCTCGTTTACTCTAAGAAAAGATGCCTTGCGTCTCGCCCCCTATGACCTTGACACTAACACCCCCGTCATCCTTCTTGTTTCCAAGGTCGAGCTGCGGCCGAGAAACATGGTGAAAGAAATCTCCAATCCAGCAAAAAATCATCCAAGGTCAACTGCCATTCTTCTGAGCGACATTACAGACCCCTACCCTTCTACTTTACTACCTGACCTCTGCAAAATTGTAGATATGTTATCTCTCGATCCTTCGCCCTCGAGAATAATAGGTTCTACACAGTTCGCGAACTAGTATAACAGGGTCACACAATTCGCTAACGAGTATAACCATAGCCGTCTAGAGATCAGCCCGGTGCCATAGACGTCTGGTATAACAGGGTTCCCACAGTAGTTCGCGGGTCCACACACTCGTTCGCGAACGAACAATTTATTCAGAAAATTGGGACCCGGGTAAGGTCGTTCACTTTGCCGATCCGTTCGTTTAAACTCGTTCGTTCGCGAACGACTCGTCTCTAGCAGGCATTAGAAGCTTCTCTTGACTTGGTCAGAACGAACAAGACATTGCATTTATCGCTACGACCTGCTTTTCTAACAGTGAAAATAAGGTAACCTTTTCTTCGTTAAATATATGGAAAATATAATATTTAGTTTTTTAAAAGTTGATTTAAATCGTTACATTTTGCAATTTCATTCAAAACTGCAAACGATAATTTTAAAATAGTGATGCTTAACTATAATCGCGTGAAACTGAGTTTCTAATTTTATCGATATATTAATATAAGAATGTTGATTTTTTGTGTCAGTTTTGTGGATTCTATTTTGTTATTACAGTAGACTCTCTCTAATCTGGCACTCGTTACTTCGACACTCGCACTTGTCCAACGCACCTGTTGAAACATGTTATTTTGTGATGAATCATTCTTTCCTGTTGAAACTTGAAAGCTTCCCTCTTTCAGTACATGATATTTCTATTTACCCTGAATAGTCTGGACACTCTCTGTAATCAAACAAGTGTCCGGTCCCATATGTGTTGGATTAGAGAGAGTCTACTATAATAATAAAAAAAACTAAGTTTGCTAATGCTACCAAAAATTAAGTTTGATATTTCTGCATCTTTTCTTTTATTTGAAAGAATGTTATGGAAATATTTCTTCTGTCATCTGATTTAAAATACTGACTCTAATTAAATATGATATAAAAGGAGAAGTTCAGCATTTTTTAAAAACTTATGAAAGTAATCCGTATTAACAGACAAAATCATTCTAATTTCAAATATGCAATTGAAATTTTCAATAAAAATTTATTTAATTAAATATTGAGGACGAAAGATGCACTGAAATAGCAGGAAAGATGATGCAATCCGAAAGGCACTCTCATTGACCGAGAAGATTTTGACGTCAACTATGCCCGTCGCTTCCTCGCGGTATTCCGTAATGAAAACTCCCTTCCGTTCTTCGCATTTTTTTGTTTCACGACTTTTGTGCTTGTTTTGATTCCAGGCGTTTATATTAGCTTACATTTTAGAAGTGAATGTTTAGACGTTTTTACGTTTAATTTCATAATGGATATTGAGTCGTCAGTCGTAAATTACCTCGCGAAGAAAAACTGTTCTGACCTTCCTCTTGAATGCATTTAGTAACCAGAAAGAAGTTATATACTATACTCAAAAAGACTACGCCTTAGGAAAAGAAGATAGGGTTTCCAAAAACATCCGACAGCGAAAATCCGAGAAGACGTAACTTCCCTATTAGCACACGAATAACGAGAGATGCCTTCAGTGTAACGGGAAATGCCGAAATATTCTGATACGACGTATCTCGTTATTCAACGCAATTTTGGCGGAAAACAGGCAAGAATCGCAATTTTTGCTATCTAAGTTTCGCCAGTTTCAAGATTTATTACAATTGTAGCAACCGTTCAGTATTTTGTAATGACGTCAGCAGTCCCTCTTACTGTGATTGGGGTAATTTAACTGTACTATGAATGAAGCCCTCATTTACCCAAAGGGCAGGCCTCCTTCCCCCGCCTGGTAGGAGGTCTTTATGTCCTTCCGAAAGGGAGGAATCTCGTCCGTGGAATGGAAGCATATGGTTTTTTCCGAGAAACCTGCTATTTTACTCTTCGCTGATTCATTTTGCAAAATGAAAATCGACTATACTGATTTATTTAATGAAATCAGAATTTGTCATCGAGTTTGGTCTTCCAGGATTACAGTAAAGCACCATTTATACGTCGTTTCATCACAGTCCTCATTCATACATATGCATTGTAATTCGTTTCGATTATACATCTTTTCATTTATACGTCGTTTTACGCCAGTCCTTTGAAAGACTAATAAACGGTGCTCTATAACATTACAACAATATACAACAACGGTTTTTTTTAAATGAAAAGATTAAAAATTATTTATTTAAATTGCATCAAATTTTGTTACTTTTTTTTGAAACTTTTAGAGATCTCTTCAATTACCGCCGGATTTCCAGAAAAGTCTTTCTCAAGATGGAAAATAATTAAAGTTTAACTAAGATCTATCAATGATCAGGAACAATTTACCTCCATGGTCATTTTATCTATCAAACCCAAACTAATAAAAAGACTTAAGTATGATTATATTATCGATGAGTTTGCTATAAAGAATGAAAGATAAATGAGAAAAGATTACATATAGTAATTTTATTCTGACAAGTCGCAAATTAAATTGTATTTTATAAATTTATGAAGTATTTTTTTGTTGTTATTTGATGTATGATTTTTTTCTGTGGGAGAAATATGCTTGCTAACTTTATAAAAATCTAATTATTTATTATTTTCATCTATTCCTTAAGTCCTTACTAAGCCAGATTTTGCAATGTAATAAATAGCAAAATGTAATAAATTATTTTGTACGAAAATTTGTTGGAGACGCTGCATGTCAACCTTGGAACAGGCCCCACTTTTGTTGAGAAATATCTGTTTAGATACATAATGTTATTGAATTTTCGGAACTTCAAATATTAGTTGCTGGCATGCTGTTAAATAAGAAGATTTTATCTGCATCATCAGTAAAGATTTTCTTTTTACAGGGAATCGAAATTCATATTAAAGTTTGAATGTTTAAAGAGGAATTTAGGTAAATTAAAATTCCACGGAGACGAAGTTCAACTATAACGAGAAAGTATCAAGCACAACGGCCTTGTATATGTGAAATCTTCCGTGAGTCATGGTTAAGTTGGAGCAGTATGGAAGTTAGTAAAGTCAAGTTTTAGAACAACTTTCGCTCCATTTAATTATAATTTCAACTTTCAGGATCTATTACCAGAAGCTGAGATGTGCCATCGAAACAGCAAATTATAACTCATTGACTCTGAAGAGAATAAAGATCGTTAAAAATTTTATTATCAACAGTCTTGTGCAAAATTTTAGATAAATCGCTTTTGCTTTGCTTGCAGCTTTTGGTGTGAAAAACGTAAATTTTGCTTTAAAATATTGTGAAGCAACAGGAAGGTTTTAGTGGAGGTTTCCTGGTAATTAATTAAATGGTTATAATTTTTAATTAGTTACAGTCTGTGTTTCCATGTATTAAACTGCAGCTGTAAGAGGATTTTGTATAATATAATATTTTATACTAGCTGATATACCTGGCGATACCGGGTTACCTGAAAAATATTTTAATGTTTTTTATTAATAAAAATTTATTATCTCAATAGTTAATATTAAACTTTCAGGCTAATTTCAACTTAGGCACTACTGTCGGATTTTTATTGGATTTTTTAAATTGTAGCTGTGGGTTCCTCTCTTTCTGAAAACGGGACATTTCGGCGTCCCGAAGATGTGCTTGGGGACAACGGGACATGCTATCTATAAAGGGGAACTCTTAAGTTTAAATTTTTACAAATTACAAAGATTTCACAAGCAATGTTTTTTTGAAAGTTCGATCAAAATTAGAAGTAATAATAAATACTTATTACTAGGATTACTTAAATACTTATTCATTAAGTCCTTGCCAGATTTTGCAATGCAATAAATAGCAAAATGTAATATAGACAAGAAACATTTATATAGGGGTGAGAGGAAATGCCTAATAAAAAAGTCTCGGATTCGTGATCAGAGGATAGCAAGTCCGCGACACGATTCCAATAAAGATCTATAATGTGTTTGCTAAAACTCGAATCGATAGGTAATTGTACTCACGATCGCCATAATAATTGAAATGAGTTAAAAATAGATTTAAAAAAAAATCCAGAATTTGGCCAAATAGTTTTTAAATAAGACTTAAATTATATTTTTCGTTGCATATAATCAGTAAACAAATAGGATTTTTTAAAATCTGAAAACATATTAATGTTAAAGGTAACATAAGCATAATGTTGCTTTTTAAACATGAATCTTTGAATAGTAATTCCCGAACGGTAATTTTAATTATTCATTTTATTTATATCTATACCTGGGTATTAAGCATATTCAACTTTTATTAAAGTCTATAAAATTATTTAAAAATTCAATTTAAAAAACATTTGTGGAAAATCCCTCATCATTTTGTTTCTGTTGGAGAGAAATATAAATTCCGCTCGCTGCAATGCCGATATCGTTTTAACTCGTCGTTTGATAGTCAATTGGAATTTTTTTTATATGTTACCCTATATATGTGACTTTGAAGTTATAAAAGAAAAATTACGCTATATCTCGCAAATGCGCAGTAAAAAATTATTCACTAAAAATACTCATCTTTTTATTATTCAAAGTATTTAATATTTTAATGCAATGCGTCTCTAATACATTGTCAAGTATTCTGTAATTTCCGTATCATTTGCTTCAAAACTCTGCAGTCTGTTTAGATGCATGTTATTAGATTTTCGGAACTTCAAAAATTAGTTTAATGTTTTAAAACACATTCAAATACTGTTGAACCAAACGGAATTGTTATTTACATACAGGACTTTATTAGTATAATATTCAACGTTCTAAAATTACATACGGCTTATTGTAAACCCATTAGCTAGCGAAAATCGATGTAGCAGTAAACAGACGAAATTCCAACTGCAGAAATTGGTGATATGCTATATTGATATGCTGTCAGAGGTTCAAGATGGAATTTTCTAAAAATTCATTCGGAATGTCAGTTGATTTAATAAATACATATTTCTTTCTGACCTTTTGTTTCTGTAGAAAGATTAATTTGTTATTGCTATTATTTCAATTTATATGTCAATATTTTTAGATTTTCCTGTGATTAAAGAGCTAAATCTGAAGCGTTGCTATGATATTAAGTAACAGCGTGCAACTACATGCTTTATCTTTAATAATATTTGCAACTTGAATTCTACGCTTACATATGGTTTATGATTTTCTCATTGATTGTCTCTGCGTGAATATTTTTTGAATTTATATACTGTTTATTAATATTACAAAATCTACGGTTATCTCATTAAGAGCCCTGCACATATTTTTTAAATATATTTAAAACTATTATTAAACAAGTATTTTGACTCAAAATTAAAATAGAATTGCTACAGTGAAGTTAAGGGCACCCCCTGACCAGGGGTACCAATAACTTAAAATAATTGATATAGAATAAAGTTTTTTATTTGTGTCTGTCTCAACAAAGCGGGTGGAATTACTTACAGGGCAGGATTTACACATTTCTAGCCCTAGTCCAATGTATATTCTGCACTCGTTACCCGCAATTCCGGCTTGAGCTTTCACCCAGGACCAGCCGACCGAACCAATAGCTTGAAACGTCTATGATTTAATCTGATTTATAAATAAAGATTTAGAATTAGCTTTTTTAAGAGCTTCTGTAGAAGTTAAACTATCCGTAAATATGTTAATTTTAGACCAATTTTCCAGAGCCCAGCACGCTGTAAAATTAATTGAAACGAGCTCGACCTGGATATAGTATTAGAGCTGGCTAACTTAACTGGAAAGATTCAAACAGATAGTTATCCTCAAAAATGCACGCAGCGGCCCCGACATTGTCTCCAATCCCGGAACTGTCGGTTCACCTCAAAATCAGGACTTTCAATAAGAGTAGAAAATTCCAAAATTATCTGATTAATATTTATGTTATTAACTTTAATAAATGAATCAAGATGATTAACGTCAATAAAATCATAATTCATATTTCTTTTTTTAAAAAACCTGAAATTTAATATATAATGCGTTGGCAATGACATGGACAGGAGGCAGTCTCAAAAAGACATTTAGATCATTAGTTGGGGAATTCCTATATGAATTATAAATTTTTAGGAGGGCAACTCTCTGAACTTAATGTAGATTAGTGATTTGTTGTTTGGTAAAGGATCCCCCCCCCAGACAGGAGCTCCATACAGTAAGGAATGTTCATTGACTGATTGGTACCAGTGTTTCAATAAAGAAGCACCGGTACGTCAATTAGGACCAGCAATACTATTAAAATTTTTGATTAAGTTAGATGCTTTTTTTAATGCAGATTTAGGATATGAGGAGACCAGGGTAGTTGATTATGTATAATAATTCCTAAATATTTTAAGGAGTCCACTCTCTGGATGGTACAGATAAATTCCGATTAATCCGTCTAGATCTCAATTCATTCAATATTTCTACTTAAGTTTGTTAAAAGTTACAAAATTTCTCCAACAATCGCTTTGAATGCTATGACTGGTATTTCCCCATTGTATATCCAAGGCAAATGCAGTGAAAACTGTGTATAACGATAACCCTGCCTATAGCGATATTTTGTCTGGTCCCGGCGGAATTCCTCTTTACTCAACGTATTTTCAACTTGCCTACAATATTAATTTCTTCTTAGATTCACCTGTCTGTAACGATAATTTTACCTCTTTAGAAAGCTGGTACAGTACAAACCAGTTTCTTTTTCTTTTGAAAACGACACCATATGGTCAAGAATGTGAGATAACAGGGCAGTCGGGGCGGAAGGCGCTAAATACGGGATCCTATTGTAGCAGGGGGATCTACGGAGGAGGTCTAGCTATTGAGATGCATGCAGATGTTTGGTACCTCTGAATTCAGGTGCGCACAAAAACTTGTTCATTCGCTTTTAATACTTCGGATTGACCACTTGTACCTTGAAATTTGCTTTTGATGTGTTAACATTGTGAATCTAGGATGACGCTGCGTAAAGCATTGACATTTGAAGGAAAGCTGCTTATAATTTATCAAATCGATCAAGAACTAAAGCAAGTTGATGCTGCTAAAAAGTATTTGATTTTTCAGTCGACGATAGCTGCATTTTTGAAAAAAAGGAAAGGAAAGAGAAGACGTTGAAGATGCTGTAGAACAAAGCAAAAGTGGACAGCAAGCGAAAACAATTTAAAGTTGCCGTAAATGAAGATGTTGACAAAGTTTTCAAATTAAATTTTGATTTGGAAGTTCTTAAAAAAGTTTAAATATAAAATTTTATATCAGTATATAGAATTGCATATTTTTTAAGTTTATAAAATACAATTTTATATCAGCTATTATTTTTAAGATGAATTAATAAGCGCAATAAAATATGTTAGCATGTTATTGCATGCACACACACATAAACATTAGATGCGCAAATCTTCAAGCTGTCTATAACGATAACCTGTCTATAACAATATTTTTTCTGAGTCCTACAATATCGGTATCGGTGTCGGAGAATGACTAGCGGCTTGAAGTGCATAAATAACGGTTGGGTGATTAGTACAGGCAAATTAGACCTAAATTTGGCTCGAGACGGTAATAATTATTATAAAGCTAATTCTTTCTGAAATAGGTTCTTTAGGTCTCCCTGTACTTCCCCAGAAAAATCCCAAAAAATCATCCTTGGGCAACACACATAAATTTTGAGTAAACATCCGCCATCTTGGATTTCCCCCAAAACGCCATAACTCAGTAATGGACAATCATAGAGAGGTGCTGTTGGTATCAAACGTTTCTGTTTTTCAAGCATAACTCATTACTACAATAAAAAGTCTTAAATAAAGAGTTTATATATTTTTATTAACATGAAAAAGTTTAAAAACATACAAAAAGCAGCATTTTTTCACAAAAAAATTAATTTGTTTGAAAAAATATAACTTGAAGAAAATAATTTTAAAATCAAAATATTCACGCATAAATAAACAAGTAGTGTTCAATATATTTCATTAAAATCGTCTTCAATTTGAATAATCCTCTCCCTTTGAAGCGCTGGTATATTTGACTTGGACATGCTCCTCGGTATCGCGTTCATCCTTTGATTCCGGAGTACACCGATTGAAGCAGGACTCTCCTGCACATTCGCTGTGCATTCCAGTACTGGGAGTGACAAGTTGTATGGTGGGAAGCGTCTGTGTGAGCTTTTATCAGGGCGTTACGGCAATGCCGTTCTTATTTCAGCCAGCGCGAAATGTTTCGGGACTGTTGTTTCTTTTAGGCTAGTTGCCTAGAAGATTTTAACGGACAATTGGTACGCCGACCGAAAAAAAGACGCCGTTGATGAAAAAAAAAAGATTATAGATGCAGCTATTAGCATCCTCTATTTCCTACAGAGATCTGTAAGTATGAAACTTCCATGACAATGAACACTTTAAGTGAAGTTCAGGACAATGTATTTGTTCAGTTTGTCTTCGACAATGCAGATCGCAACACTCGAACTGTGGATGGACATGGAACTTTTCATGTGATGGGTGGAGTGCAGTGTGTTACGCCTGTTTCAGCTGTTCAGACATGTTATTGTATTCCACCGTAGATTGGGGCTAGACTTTGCCCGAAGGGGGGGGGCGCAATTTGCCCGACAAGGGGGCACGGTCTATCCGACAGGGAGCATGACCTGCTGTACGGGGCGACGAGTGTAATGAAATTGGTCTCGAATTATCGCTAGATTATTATTTATCAACTACAGTTGAATACCATGTACAAAAAGTTTCCCCGACGTGGGGACTGGCGCCACCACGACAAAAGATTATATCAAAGCAAATATTGTTGGGAAGTTTGGATTCATCCCAATCGTTACTCACGACTGGCCCAAGAACCATGGATTGAATCGCCTGGTAATGGAAGGCGTCCTCTTCCTGAAATTTCGACCAATGGATGCCAAAATTAGAACCATATACCACTGAATTTGGACGGCGGGTCCCAAGTCAGCTGAAGGACCTCATATGGGATGGAGTGGTTTCACGAAGAATGTCGCAGGAAAAAGATGATACCAAAAGCCAGCAGTGATACCCTTGCCTTTCGTCAATCTTCAACCTTCTAACCCACATCAATTAATACCTGTCTTTGTTTCGCTTATGAAGAATGCAGGAAGCGGCAACAAAGGTGTATTATGACATTTGTTCAGCCGCCTTTCATTAAAGTTATGGATATAGTTTCTCAGGCGGACGATACTGATGAGCTGTCCAAGGT